>BOPP01000123.1:3741734-3756327 GCA_017312745.1 Gryllus bimaculatus | reverse complement strand
TTAGTAATATTTCATATTAGCATCAAAAAACCTTATTTCAGTTTCTAAGGCAGTATCGTATAATCAGTTAACTTCTTGTAGGTAATATTCGTGGTGACGACTACTATCTAGGAATCAAAATATCGTAATGCGCCATTGTGGTTGGGTTGATTTAAACATATACCCAACTCAAGTCAAAGAGAAGGTGCAAGTCAGGTATAAAGTACTCAATAAGAACAAGCGAATCTGCAAGTGCTTTCCTCAAATGAAACGAGAGAAGGAAACTTCTTCTCATACATCTCCCACCGGTGGTTGAAGAACACCGACTTCGCCGAGTCCAGAAACTAGGAAGTTCATTACGGGCGCGCCAGGGGCCGAGAGCGCGTCGCGGGAGAGAAACGAGGCAACCGGAGGCTGGGGCGGTAGCGTGGAGGCGGTCCGCGGAGCAGCGGGGAGCAGCGGGGTGAAGCGGGGCAGTCATCGTCCTGAGACGGCGACGGATGCCTCCGGTCATAAGAACAGCCTCCTCGCCCCTGCCCCGAGACGAAAAATGCCGCTATCTTCACCATGGCGACAGGGCGGTGCGTTTGTCAGAAAAATTAAGGACTAAGACAATTTACGAACGAACAGAATACAAGACAAATATAATGCCGGCTGCTGCAAGAAAACTCCCCGACCGGAGTCCGGAAAACAAAAACCAGACAGGAGATAAGGCGCAGAAAATACAGTTCCTCTCTCGGATACACTAGTCGCCAGGGAAGAAGGAAGACAGGGGGGAAAAAATATACCGCATAAGAAAAACAGCTAGAGGGAGTGATGTTTGGGTAGGAAGAAGGAACTTTCGGCTTATACGAGTGGTCGCCTGATAGCTGTAGCTTTCAGATTGAATCCGGTTTGTCCGATGAAGGAGTCAGATGTCTTGTTTCCGGTTTCCCGGAGACGAAAGCGTTTCGTCTTCCTTTGAACGAAGAGAGCCAACCCTTGTACGCTAATAATGACGATACGCTACAACACTTTGTTCAGTATCATAGTGAATTGACTATAGTATTACATTACTTTGCTTTGTGATATTTTGTGTTTCTATTAGTTTTCCTTTCTATTCTGAATATTTATGTAATTAACATTACTTATCTGAGCTGTTCATTGATAAGACGGGATTTGTTTACATTTTAATTGATATTGATTACTTGTCAAGGATAAAAGTAAGTTTACAGAAAAAGATAAGCTAAATAATATTTTCTTTGTAATAAAAACACTCAATGCTATAATTTATTCTTGGCTTAGTTTTGCACTTACGAATCATATTGCGGCGTTTGTACGTTTCGCGATCTCCCAATGTAAGCAAAACATTGCCCGAACGTTCTAGTAAATACGCACCCGTTGCCAAGCAAGCAAGAGGAGTAAAACTTTAATGCATTTTCGAGTGCAACTTTGTTGAAGAACAAAACGCGAAAAACGTGGGATTTATGGGGATTGTTTACAGTACAGTGGTTCAGGGTCTTTGCGGGTCCTCTGGTCAGCAATTTATTTCATTGTGATTTCGAGGGAAAGATGCATCGTGTCTGAAGCATTGTCTCTGTCAGACACCACCCTTTGACACTCCGACCCTCGTCCGCTCGAAATGACAGCTCCAAAATCCTTCTTAATACGAACAATTAATCCTTTGCAAAATACAGCACCGCTATTCAATAACGTATGGAGCGTGCGTAAAAATATGGCAAGGAAGAAGGGGGCGTTAAATCCGTGCATTTGTCACCGAAAGTTCACTTTCGTTTATCACGCTCTACTCGTCGCCATGTAATAAAGTTGTACCTATGAACCTTAAGAGCATTGAATTCTGGCGTAACACTTGACATGATAAATTGACTTCGCCATGACGTTGTGCGAGGCGGTGAGAGATGGTGCGGAGAAGGCAAAGGAAGGAAGGAAGGAAGGCCGGCGGGCAGGCAAGGGTCGGAGGGGAGAGAAGCGGCCAGCGGAAGAGGGGGGGAGGATCCGTCGCATGGATGCAGGCGCGAGGTGGATGAGGGTGACGAGTAGAAAGGCAAAACACCGCGGACCCGCCGGTTCTTTCCTACTTGCGTCCCGCCAGTTTTACAGCGCGGCCCCCGACTCGACTTCGACTCGACAGCCGGAGCGGAGAGGTTGGCGGCGCGGGACGGCGGCGCGCAGCTGGCTGTCTGGAGTGGAAAGCCGACAGGACACACAGCTCCAAGGTATAACATTTACATTTCCAGAAATTCAAACAGATTTTTTCTGCGAGTGCTTTCCACCAACGTTATAAATCATACATTTTGTCACAAGAAGTGACGCTTTACTCCACTTTCGTCTCGTTCCTGTCCCCTTTCCGCCCTCCCCTTTCCCCTCTCTCGTTCTCTTTTCCTCTCGTCTCTTTTGTGCCCAGCAGACCGAGCAGTTTCTGTCGACGGGGCCGTGCGAGGCAACGGCGGCAGTTCTCGGTTTAAAGGTGTCGCGGTCGGCCCCCGCTACACGGATTTTGACTGCGAAATGTTGGCAGTAATGTAAAAGTAATGTAACTGCCTGGAAATTTGCGATCAGTCCGCCGTGTTCCGGGCTTGCAGCGGCGGAGATATATGGAGCCACACCCGGTGCTTCTCCCCCCCATACGTTATGCGCGAACAAAAGAGGTACAACGAGCGATCCTCTCTCACCCTCTCCCCTTCCCCCCCCTCTTCCCCCTATCCTCGCCGCTGCCGGCCACCCGCACCCGCCGCCGCTGCCACGAGACAATACCGCCATCACGGGACAGGTCCGAACACACCGTATTACCTAGCCGCTATAAATTTTTAACTTTATTATTTCCAAGCGGTTGATGCGAAAATTGGATTTGATTCAGGGGCTATAAATTGCGCCCGCCGAGCCCGGGCTAATCTGCAAGGTATCACTCGGCGGTAATTTTCCAGCGCCCGGGCCGTCCTCGGGGCCGCGGGCAGCAGGCGTATGTTAACGACGGAGGACGGCCCGCGCTCTTTGAGCACTGGGTGTCGACAGCGGCAGAGAGCCCGCCGGAGATGTCACGCTGAGTGGAATAAGAGAGAATATCCTAATACTGTGGACGTGACGCGAGGGAGAGCTATCCGAGATGTAGGTTGATAATGGCGTTAAAAAATGTTTCCTATTGTAATAGAATTTATAGAGAGATTTATTATTTCTGCCGGTAGGTTTGTACATCCTGGAAGCAGAACACTACAATTAACATATTACAGTTAGCAGTTTTGGTACAATGTAATTTTAAAACATTTTAAGACTAATAATAATAATAATGATAATAATAATAATAATAATAATAATATAACAGTAAAGACAATAACAAAAACAGCATTAACTCTACGTTTTATGATTGTCCTGCACTGATTTCGCGCTTTTCAAATACACTCCACTTCACTACACTTGCGTTTCACTTCTCTTTGTACTGCTCTATCTCAATGGGATAGTGCAGAAACGTATGTCCACCCATGCTTATTTTTTAGTTAATGTCCTTTTTGGAGACCCCTTGTTCATATCTATGTACTAAACAGAGACTGTTTATCTATGTAAGAGATCATTTTTTTCCAGAAAGTAAACATTGTTGCTGCATAAGTAACTGCATCGTAACAAAGTTTCAAGCTTGGTTTGCGCGAAGCTAGAAATTTTGGACATCGTATGTGTGCTCTAAGCCATCAATATATTCTTCTGATAGATTATGGTTTACAAAAAATCTCGTTCGCTCTGGTAATTCGTTATCATCTCACACCATAAGAAAGCCATTATGTTATTATCATTGTAGAAATAGTTCAATTATCGCAACGAATAATAGCTCAATTTCTAATCCTAGATCACTTGGTTTTGTCCGTTTCAACGTATGTGTTAAAACAAAATAATAATAATAATAATAATAATAATAATAATAATAATAATGAATAACTTATAATTAAAGGGAAAATAGAGGTAGAATTCACGAGTCCGTCGAATGGTATTGCCAAAACTTAACAGCATTTCTATGTTTTCGTGGCGCAGGTTCGTCGTGCTTTCTGGCAGTTTCTTATTCTATTGGGATAGTTTCCATACTCAGATCTTAATTGAGGTTCCCGTTTCTGACATACCAACGTATTTTTACAACACATCGCAAACGTTTATTTGGGAAAATCGGTTTAATTTTGATATTAATTACTCTCACTACGAACAATGAAAATCATTTCTTCAGTACTTCGATAAGGTAGGATTTACTGAAAACCGCTGTTGCTTTGATCTCTCACTTTTGCTTGATTTCCAGGAAGGGATATAGGCAACCATATACTATAAATGAAAAGTGTGTGTCATTGCAGATTCCTGTACAACGAAACTTCATCAGCCAGCAATTACCATAAAATCAGATGTAATCGTCTTTTATTACGTAATCGTCTTTTGTTATGGCAGCTTTATGTCAGTTATTACCAGTCGAAAATGGTGCCCCCTAAAACATTTGATTGTTATTAAAATTTACCAAATCGTATAATTCCCTTGAATGTCGATATGAATGGGATTGTGTTGTCTATTTTGTTTGGGAATGAAAATCTGTTGTAGCAACAAGGTGGAATAACACATTCAGTAGTATAATACTGAAACACGTATTTGCGTGAATAGTATTTGATCAAGTACATACGTTATTATAAAAATATTTAAAAAAATTAATATCTTGATTACATGATTACATAATATTAAACTATTTTTAAATTCAGTCAGTTGGCTGAATTTCATACATCTACTGGTGTTTCAGAGACCTACTTTTCTAGGCCAGGAAAAAAGAATATTCTATTTTTGTTCAAGTTTTGAATATCTTGACGTTTAACACAAAGGAACTGACTGTGTTATGGATGGGTGAGAGAACCGAGAAAACGAGCCCCGACAGGGCGGCGGTGAGCACAAAGGAATATGAAATTGGCCGGTGTACTTTCTCACGCAAACATTTCTCTTATTTGACGACCGCAGGGTGATGCTTGGAGCAGCAGCTGAGACTCGTCGAGCTGAACAAGGCGACAGTTCAGGGACGGGTGCGAGCCTTCACGCAACCAATACCTCACTGTAGAAATTAAGAATTAGAGTCTGTGATTACTTATTGGTTTCAGGCGCACCAACTACTTTGGTTATTTGTCCCGAAAGTGTAGTTCGTTTTATGTATCTCAGCAGGCGGAGGTGATACCAATGCTGACCTAGAAGGTTGATTGTTAGTCATTCCGGGTGCGTCAGCTGCCAAAACCGTTAGTCCCGTAGGTGTAGTGGATGTTTTCTTCGGGTGGTGGTGGTGGTGGCGGTGAACTTCCGCCGCTGGATGGCAAGATCCGGCACTGATCTACCGTCGGCTATTGGGATTTTCCCCAACCAGGTATCTCCCACAAGCGGGGCACCACCCACAACCGTGACAAACTCTGACCTAGAAGACGGATAGGGGTTTCCCCACCTCCAGGTATTTCATCCTGCGTATTACCCCTCCAGCCTGGACAAGCTGTAAGGCTCTTCATTTGTTTCCAGGCGAAAAAATGGAAGCCCTGCTCGGAGGGTATTTATCGGAAAACCTACAGAAAACTACTGATCAAGACAGGCTGCAATTAGAATTCTACTCTAGTGGAGGTCAGGCAAATCACAAAATCTGCTGATACGAACAGATGACCTTTGAATTCAATTCTGCGAGAAGTCACAATCTCTCTGATGTTAAGCATATCAAGCAAATTTGAGACATTCTGTGGGTATGGAAACTACAATATTGCAATCACAGGTCCCCAAATATATGTGACTCCTTCATTTCATTACTCTATGAATTATATGACAGCTGTGAGGTCCACAGTAATCCTCAATAAATGAAGATAATAAATATTCTCTCAATAATGACGTCATAGACTTTACGGAGTTGTATGGGACTCGCTATTGATATCGTTATCATATCATCTCCATATCTACTGTTTTACACATTTGCCTCGTGTCTCCACCTCTCCACCTCTCTCTCTCTCGCTCTCGCTCTCTCCTCTCGCTCTCGCTCTGTTTCTCAGCAACCCCTCCTCCTTCAGCGCCAAAGCCACTGCCTGGTGTGATCCTTCCGTGTGACAGCCCCAGCCACATGTACCCCTCTATCCCTCCTCTACTGCCGCGACACAGTGGAACAGAAATATTTTAACTCGTGCACAATGGTACAAATCCGCGAAAGGAAATTGTGGTCTTCAGATATGAATAAGAACATTGTTTCAGTAACAGTGTCGTAAAGCTAAAAATGTCCTTGTAGTAAAAAATATCGTTCAGAAGAAAATAAGAATACTTAAGTTGGATTTTGTGTGTATTATATATTGTATATGCATAGCATCAATTGATACAAAATCTAGCATTCCTCTCAAGTCTTCGTTTCGCTGATGCCCATAACATAACGTCGATCTTGATGTTTGTTATAACTTAATGCAGATTTACGAGTGATAAGGTACTTTGTGGTAAAAATACGCCTAAAAATGAACCTCCAGTTTGATGGACACAATGTAAATAGTTGAATATACTTATCTATTCGGTGTTCTCTGCAACAGACAAATGTGATCTAACAAACCCCATTAAGCTGTAAGGTGTTACCTCTAAAAATGTAGCTGCATTATGCCGTTTTTTGTTGAGCTCTCCTTTTATTAGTTGTGGTATGTAGAGTCGAGGTTGTGGGCTCCTATTATGTTAGCAGTTCTAAAAAGTAAAATTGTATTTCGTTTACCAATGCAAATAAGTGTTCATTAAGTCGGCAACAAAAGTTTACAGATTTTGACATTTTAGAGATTTACGCTGAGTTTGTAGTTATTATCCTACAATTATGTAAATGAGTGGGGAAGAGATTGGGAAGAAGAGAAATTCGTGAAGACCTGCTCGTGAAGACCTGTAAATAAAAATTAAATTTCATGAGGACCTGTTTGAAAAAACGTTGAGGGAAAAATCATTATATTCGGAATGGACTAATCAGTGCAAGCCAAGAACAGGAGAGGAATAATGAACGTAGAAAACTTGGAAACACGAAGTGGAGGAGGGCAAAGAAAAAGAAGAGGAAGTATAGGGAGTTGATGTAGAATGAGTACAAAAAAACGAAGTAGTAAAAGAGTATGAAAATTAAGCTGGATAAAATACTAAAAAAATTAAAAAATGTAATGAAGCAAATAGTGAAGACGAAAAATAAGTGGGAAGTGATTAGGAGGCAGCAGAATCACTAGCACGAGAATCAGCAGCTGAAGAAGAAGAAGAAAAAGAAGAAGAAGTCATTTCTTTGCTCGTTAAGTCGTAGTCTTCCGCGGCCTGAGTCATCCAAATTATATTTAGAATAGAATATTTATTTCACTATTTAGTAATACATGAAATATCTCCGGGGGTAGCGTTTTCTAAGTAGTTACTACAAAAACACAACACAATCAAAGGAAGATTACAATATTAGGAACATCACAATATTAAGGAACATTGCAATATTTTGCTGTAGCTGGGTGTCGCTGGGCGTCTAAGGCAGCTATACCGACATGTCGACCATCGTGTCGTGGTCTTCCTCAGAGTTGGTCAGCCTTGCGTCACTCGGTCAGCCCAGATCATTTGCATTTGTTTGCACGGTGCACCAAGCCGTTCCTCCCACTGCGCGTTGATACCATCTCTGCTGCGGCCCTCTCTGCCTCAACCGCTGCCTTCACCTCCACCTCCACCTCTGCTGCAGCCCTCTCTGCCTCAAACGCCTGCCGCCACCTCCACCTCCATCTCTGCTGCAGCCCTCTCTGCCTCAAACGCCTACCGCCACCTCCACCTCCCCCTCTACCTCTGCTGCAGCCCTCTCTGCCTCAACCGCCTGCCGCCACCTCCACCTTCCCCTCTACCTCTGCTGCAGCCCTCTCTGCCTCATTCGCTGCCTTCACCTCCACCTCCCCCTCCCCCTCTACCTCTGCTGCAGCCCTCTCTGTCTCAACCGCCTGCCGCCACCTCCACCTCCCCCTCTACCTCTGCTGCAGCCCTCTCTGCCTCATTCGCTGCCTTCACCTCCCCCTCCAGCGCGTCGGCAGACCTTTGAGCCATCCGCCCGCCCCTCTGGAGGCTACGCCGGAAAGCCCCCGCTCCGAGAAGCTCCGCGCGCTATGAAAAGTTTCTTTGTCGCCAAGCGCTGCAATGCTTGCCTAAGCCCTGCGCATACGGCAAGAGCTGGGATTGCACATAACATCTCGTAACCCCATACACTTCCATCCTTTCTGATGCGACTCCAACCCCTCACTCGCGGACTACCGAGTCCGTACTCTTCTCACAGCTGCTCGTCTAACTCTGACTCAACATTCCGCTTGTCTTCTCCGGTATCTCAGTGTAGGGCGCCTACCCGTCCCAACCCCAGGTCCGCCCACTACTCGCTCGCGCGAGACCGGCCACCTGCGAAGATGATGATGTGCGTCAGCCCGACCGCGGCGCCCCCGTTTCTGATGAATTTGGGGTTCTTGTGTATGGGTGTGTAGTGGGTGGTCGTGTTGTTTGTTGCGCGGGGACGATTGGCGTCGTGTCTGTGCATTTCGGGTGGTTGTGTCAGACGGCCGACAGATTGCGTTCCTAGAAAGTAGTGGAATGGGATGAAAAGTTGCTGAGAGAAAAGAGATAAAATGAAGAAAATGTCGAAGGCGCAATAAATAGGATTGATGTTAAGATGCAACAGCTGAACCTTCAGCAGCAGCAGAAGAGGAAGAAGAACGAAGAAGAGCGACGAAAAAAGGACAAGAAGAGGACGAAGAATGAGACGAAAAGAGAGGACGAAGAAGAGGGCGAAGAATGAAGGACGAAGAAGAGGACGAAGAAGAGGACAAGAATGAGGACGAAGAAGAGGACGAAGAAGAGGAGCGACGAGAAGAGGACGACGAAGGAAACGAGACGACGAAGAAGAGGACGACGAAGAAAGGACGACGAAAGAAGAGGACGACGAAGAAGAGGACGACGACAGAAGGAGACCGACGAAGAAGAGGACCGACGAGAGAACTGAGGACGACGAAGAAGAGGACGACGAAGGAAGGAGACGACGAAGAAGGACGACCGAAGAAGAGGACGAAGAAGTAAGAGGACGAAGAAAAGAGGACGAAGAAGTGGAAAGAACGAGGACGAAAAGTGGAAGAAAGAGGACGAAGAAGGTGAAAAGAGGACGAAGAAGTGCGGAAAAAGAGAGCGGACCGAAAAGTGGAAGAAAGAGGACCGAAGAAGTGGAAGAAGAGGACGAAGAAGTGGAAGAAGAGGACAAAATGGAAGAAGAGACGAAGAAAAGTGGAAGAAGAGGACACAGAAGTGGAAGAAGAAGAAGAAGTGGAAGGAAGAAGAAAGAAGTGTAAGAAGAAAAGTGAAGAAGAAGTGGAAGAAGAAGAAGTTGGAAGAAAAGTGGAAGAAGAATGGAAGGAAGAAGTGGAAGGAAGATAGTGGAAGAAGAAGTGGCGAAAGAAGAATGGAAGAAGAAGAAGAAGACCAAGTGGAAGAAGAAGAAGAAGAAGCTGGAAAGAAGAAGAAGAAGAAGTGGAAAGAACAAGAAGAAGAAATGGAAGAAGAGAAGAAGAGTGGAAAGAAGAAGAAGAAGAAATGGAAGAAGAAGAAGAAAGAAGTGGAAGAAGAAGAAGAAGAAGTGCAAGAAGAAGAAGAAGAAGTGGAAGAAGAAGTAAGAAGTGGAAAGAAGAAGAAGGAAGTGGAAGAAGAAGAAGAAAGTGGAAAGAAGAAGAAGAAAAGTTGTTGGAAGAAGAAAAGAGAAGAAGTTGAAGAAAGAAGAAGAAGAAAGTGAAGAAGAAGAGAAGAAGTGGAAGAAGAAGAAAAAAGTGGAAGAAGAAAGAAGAGAAGAAGAGAAGAAGAAGAATGGAAGAAGAAGAAGAAGAAGTGGAGAAGGAAAAGAAGAAAGGTAAGAAGAAAGGAAGTGGAAGAAGAGAAGAAGAAAGTTGATAAGAAGAAGTGGCAAGAAGAAGTGGGAAGAAGAAGTGGAAGAAGGAAGTGAAGAAGAAGTGGAAAGGTAAGAAGAAAGAAGAAGTGGTAAGAAGAAGGAAGAAGAGAGTGGAGAAGAAGAAAGAAGAAGTGAAAGAAGAAGAAGAAGAAGTGGGGAAGAAGAAGAAGAAGAAATGGAAGAAAGAAGAAGAAGACAGAAGAAGAAAAGTGGAAGAAGAAGAAGAGAAGTGGAAGAAGAAAGAAGAAGAAGTGGAAGAAGAAGAGAAGTGGAAAGAAGAAGAAGTGGAAAGAAGAAGAAGAAGAAGAAGAAGTGAAGAAGGAAGAAGAAGAAGAAGTGGAAGAAGAAGAAGAAGAAGAAGTGGAAGAAGCAAGAAGAAGAAGAAAAGAAGTTGGAAGAAGAAAGAAGAAGAAGGAAGAAGTGTAAGAGAGAAGAAGAAGAAGAAGAAGTTGGAAAAGAAGAGAAGAATGGAAGAAGAAGAAGAAGAATGGAAGAAAGAAGAAGAAGAAGCAAGTGAAGAAGAAGAAGAAGAAGAAAAGTGGAAGAAGAAGAAGAAGAAGTGGAGAAGAAAAGAAGAAGAAGAAGTGGAAGAAGAAGAAGAAGAACGAAGTGGAAGACAAGGAAAGAAGAAGAAGAAGTGGAAAGAAGAAGAAGAAGAAGAATAGTGGAAGGAAGAAGTGGAAGAAGAAGAAGAAGAAGAAGAAGAAGGGGAAGAAGAAGAAGAAGAAGAAGTGGAAGAAGAAGAAGAAGGAAGAAAGTGGAAAAGAAGAAGGAAGAAGGAAGAAGAAGAAGAAGAAGTGGAAGAAGAAGAAGAAGAAGAAGTGGAAAGAAGAAGAAGAAGAAATGGAAGAAGAAAAAAGAGAAGAAGTGGAAGAAGAAGGAAGAAAGAAGAAGAAGAAGTGGCAAAAGAAGAAGAAGAAGAAGGAAGAAGTGGAGAAGAAGAGATGTGGAAGAAAGAAATGGAAGAAGAAGTGCGAAGAAGAAGAGGAAGAAAGAAAGAAGAAGTGGAGAAGAAGTGGAAGGAAGAAGAAGTGGAAGAAAAGAAGTGGAAGAAAGAAAGAAGTGAAGAAGAAGAAGTGGGAAGAAGAAGAAGTGGAAGCAAGAAAAGTGGAGAAGGAAGAAGTGGAAGAAGAAGAAGCTGGAAGAAGAAGAAGTTGGAAAGAAGAAGAAGTGAAAGAAGAAGAAGTTGGAAGAAAGAAGAAGTGGAAGAAGAAGAATTGAAGAAGAAGAAGTGGAAGAAAGAAGAAGTGGAAGAAGAAGAAGCTGGAAGAAGAAGAAGTTGGAAGGAAGAAAGAAGCTGGAAGAAGAAGAATGAAGAAGAAGAAGTGGAGAAGAAGGAAGTGGAAGAAGAAGAAAGTGAAAGAAGAAGAAGTCGAAAGAAGAAGAAGTGAAAGAAAAAAGAAAAAGAAGTGGAAGAAGAAGAAGTGGAAGAAGAAGAAGTGGAAGAAGAAAAGAGATGAAGAAAGAAAAGAAGTGGAAGAAGAAAAGGGACAAGAAGTGGAAGAAAAAGAAGTGGAAGAAGTGGAAAGAAGAAGAAAGGTGGAAGAAAGTGGAAGAAGAAAAGTGGAGAAGTGAAGAAAAGAAGAAGTGAAGAAGTGGAAGAAGAAGAAGAAGAAAGAAGTGAAGAAGAAGAAGTGAAGAAGTGGCAAGAAGAAGTGGAAGAAGTGCGAAGAAGAAAGAAGTGGAAGAAGTGGAAGAAGAAGAAGTGAAAGAAGTGAAAGAAAAAGAAGGAAGGGTAGGAAGTGGCAAGGAAGAAGGCTAGGAAGTGGAAGAAGAAGGGTAGAAGTGGAAGAAGAAAGGGTAGAAGTGGAAGAAGAAGGGAAGAAGAAGAAGAAAACGGGAAGAAGAAAAAAATAAAACTTTCTTTTTCGCGGTATACTAAGTCTTCCTCCCACTGCACGTCGCTACCGCCTCTGCTTCAGAGAACAATGCATTCTTTATCCATTAGGGGCACTCTCTATGAAAACGGACCGGGATAAGTGGCTCAATTGATGTCGCTGCAGTGCCTCTAACCGGGAGATAATAGATTCGAGTCTGGACGGTGACAGGATTTTTCGACACTCTCTAGATGGCTAGTTCGAGTTTAGTCGGTGCCCCGCTGGCGGAAAATATCTGGTTGAGGGAAACCGACGGTAGGTTGGCGCCGGATCTTGCCATCCAGCAGGGAAAGATCACCGCCACCTTCCGAGGAAAACGTGCACTTCACTTACGGGACTAATGACGCGCCCGGGATCACTAACCAATCAATGAAGACAGCTCCACACATTCGGCATTCGGCGAGTAGCGACTGACTACTGGTACAAGTCCGAGTAACTGAAATGCTCGGCGAATGTTAATGATGTGCCCAAAAGACGCGAAGCGAGACAGAGGGATGAGATTCGAACATTTCGCTCGTGGCAAGTAGCAAGGAACGCATCCCCACGACTGGGAATTCAGCGAGCGGTAGATCGCTGTCCACCAATTGCCGAATATATGAAATCGCCTTTACACGAATACATTCTAGGAAATAAAGTGGAATAGCAATATGTCCTATGTGTAAAGGGGAAAAATTCAATTATCGAACATTACGACTTGTCGATATTTTAGGTAGGTAACATGTATGTATGGGGATGGTTAGAGAGGGAATAAAAATTGAGATATCAATGAATTATCGATGTATTAACGTTCCACTTTCTTTTCCATGCAATCGTCCTATCTTCGTGTGATACCGCAAACTACGTCAACAGTAGACAAATTATATATTCATATTTAATACAATACTATACAATTTACGAAAATGAGTCCTGCACATTATTTGAGCTTGCCATTGGGGCGCTGGTACTTCGAGCGATGTCAAAACGCGCGGAATGAAGGTTACAGGCACGAGTTGCCCATAAGGCATGAGTAGTGATACCATGTGATTGTGAGAGTTGGTATCTCATAAAAACCACCACATATCACCCTGCCGATTCTTCGTTTATCTGTCGTGATCATAAATCATTTAGCTGTCGTAATAATTCCTAACATCCAGTCGAAAGCGATGGTGAACCGCCCCTGCATAGAAAAAGGGAACCTCCTTCGCCTGCATAAACTTTCGGGCTGAGGAAATTATCACATTAATTATTTTAAAGTTCAGTGATTGGTTTTATCGTGTTGTGAAAGAAATACAGGCGTGTTAAGATACGCGTTTAAATGTAAATAATATGTACATTTAAACGATTTTTACGATTTTTGGAATTCTGAAACAATTTCTCGTCATTTTATCTCGCGATCTTTTATTAGAAATTTTAGTACCCCAAATTTCCGTGCACTTATTTGAGTGTTACACAACATTACATGTCGAATCAGTGTTTGCATTTAGAATTGGCGAAACAACAAAACACCACCTACAAAAGAAATGCAATTCGGATAAAAGCGATTACGGGGCTGCTTCCTCGGCGTAATCGCACTTTTGTAGCGGAGCAGCGACTGTGAATGCGAACTTAATTGGGGATGCAATCCCTCGTACCTTTCCGATCGCGCGCCCACCTTCGGCGAGGGCGTTCCCCTCGCTGTGGGGGAGGTGAGGGCGGTTGCGCGCAGCGGTTGCTCTCCCAGCGCTCATTGTGCGCGTGCGATGGCGCGAATGCGGGCGGCGAGGGCGGCGCGCAGTGCGCCCGGTGGGCGATTTGTGGAGGCCGACGCGTGGCGTGGAACAGGAGGCACGAAACGGTGCTGCCTTTCCATAATCAATGGCATTATCTTCCCAGTAGTTAGCTAGCAATAACTAGCTTCTCGTTGACTAGCTTCTCGGTGACAAGCTTCTCGATGACTAGCTTGTCTACGACTAGCCTCTCGGTTAATAGCTTCTCTGTGACTAGCTTCTCGGTGACTAGCTTCTCGATGACTAGCTTATTGTTGACTAGCTTCTCGTTGACTAGCTTCTCGCTGACTAGCTTCTCGCTGACTAGCTTCTCGCTGACTAGCTTCTCGGTGACTAGCTTCTCGGTGACTAGCTTATCAGTGAATAGCTTCTCGGGGACTAGCTTCTCGATAATAAGTCGATAATTATCTTCTTGATAGTTATTTTACTATGCATAGCTTCGGTGATATTCCGATTGTCCGAGCCTACATTAATTGAGATCTCAATCAAGCTAAGCTTGTGGTGAGTCATTCAATTAATAGCTGCTATAACCTCAAACAATTAAATAAAATTCTATGAAGATGAAAACAACACGAATATGTCAAACTGCTTTAATGGTTGAAAATCCTCCTGCCTTTTATTTTCCATTGCGAATTGTTGAATTCCATTGCGAACAATTTTGGGCGAAAGTGTTAGGTAGCGCCAACAATGACTTAATTACGAGAACGACAAGTGGCACTTGAAGGAAAAGTAAGTCTACAGATGGTTTCTGCTGAAATTCAAGAACCATCCGCAGTTCATGGTATTCCTCTTTCTTTATTTCGATTAACCGAGAAAACAGATTATCCGAGAACCATTCTTCCCCGATGACCACCGAAAATCGGTGAGTTCCACTGAATCTCATTCTCGAACAGTTGAGCAGAAGCTCAAATTTTTGCTCTCCGACATCGACGACCCTGGGCACTGTGCCTGATCGCTGGCCGGGCGGCCAGGTGACCCTCGGCGGCGGCGTGCGGGATTACGCGCGCTGTTAAAACCTCGGCGCGAGGCGTCGGTCGGCAGCCAGGGCGCGCACAATGGCCGGCGGACGCCGGCGCGAGCTG
>BOPP01000123.1:3729994-3741119 GCA_017312745.1 Gryllus bimaculatus | reverse complement strand
TAAGGGCGCGTGCGATCGCGGCGATTGCCTGGCGCGGGTGCGCGAGGTGCGGGTTGTAACGTGCTGCTAATGCGTTGGCGTTTTGTGCGCTTCTTTTTAGTGGGGAATATTCGTGTTTTTGTGTGGGCGTTAGTGGTTGTTCCGGTTGTGGAGGGCACGTTTGTGTACCGGACGCTTGTTTTGTTATCTGATTGCGTGAAAGAGGTGGTTCCTTAAGTGTAGTTTCCCCTTTTGTCTCTCGTTGTTCTTGCAAAATTCATATAGACACATTGTTACAATGCGGAAAGTTTTAAAGTATACAACTTAATTTTTATGGATTTATTATTTATGGATTCTCTGCAAGAATGTTTTTTAGAATCTGTAGAATTCAAAGAACGTGTGGTTTAGAATAATACACAAGAATATGCAATAATTTTATTTTATTTCATTCATGTACTACTGAACTGGTTAGTGGAATTAGATACTACGAGTATTGTGTTGAAAAGTGGAGAAATAATTTCCGGAATAGAAACAGTTACTATACATCATATCCATTTTTTTGCTTGAATGTTGCCACAAAAGTGTATACTAATTTAGCAAAATATGCAAGAGTCTAATCCCATGGTGGATTCTTCTCATTTTCACTACGACGAGATTATTACTTTGCTTTAAAGTACGTTAAGTTACCTCAACTATTTTGAATATTAAACATTAATTAATAATTGTTCTAAATGCAACAGAGGAAGGGGTGGTAATATTCATCCTGCTGCTAATGGACTCATGTCGAATCTTCGTGTAAAGTGTATTGCATCTGAAGGACTACCACGCAACTGTTATAATTAAATCGATCAGCTTCCGTGTCATCGTACGAAAAAGGGTCGATTATTTTCTTTCCGATCCTACTCAGGTCTTTCAGAGGGGTAATTAATACATTTTAAGTTACGGATTTTCATTTTTATTGAAATTATTTACACTTGAAAATGATTAAGAAGGGTTTTTGAGAAATAATATTTCTACAAAACGTTTTAAGAATTACCTCAGTCCCAGTGTTGCACGCTCTAATCTCAGCGTTATCTTTAAATTGTATTCGTATAATATTCGCACACAATATTCCTCTCCTTTCCCCTTACTCACATATATCCACACTTACTTGCAATACACTACCACACATCTCGGGAGAACAGTGGGGAGCTTAGAGCTTGCCCCGGCTGGTGTGGTGTCCTGCTGGTGGGAGATACCTGGTGGAGGAAAGCCCCGCTAGACGGCGTATGGCGTATCGTAAATTATTTACATCAAATAATTGTCTAACTCATGCCTTTGCGAGTGTACACAGAAAAAAAATCCCATGTCTATCACGTGTTTATCGTCACTTTCCAAAGCACGCCAGGTGTTTATTACCTGTGATGACGAGAAGTCGCTGTGACGCCGCGTGGCCGGGCGCCACCTGGGGCCGCGGGGCGGCGGGCAGCTGGTGACGACCGCCCTCCGGAATCAATATCCGCCCGCACCCCTTATTGACTCAGGGTAATAACCCGCACAAAGAAACCTCCCCGTCCGCCCGCCACCCGCCGCCCGATTCAGCTCGCCCCTGGCCGGCGGGTGTCACCGCAGCGCCCCCTGCCGAGGCGACGCGAAGCGGCACGAAGCGCTACCCTGAGGTTCCGCAAACACTTTCTAGATACATTGGAATTAGATTAGGTTTATTTCTAAGTCTGCAATTAAGTTTGAGAACTCGGTGGCAGAATACACTAACTTAACATTACAGAACGTAACAACTTTGCAAAATTTACAAAATTTACAAATTAACGTGAATATTTCACCGTGCAATCTTTCATAACACTCCACTTCACCACACTTCACTTCACCGCCCAGCGAATCACTGAACTGTAATTGATTGATTATTTGGTGCGTCAACGGCTGTGGTGATTACTCCTGTAAGTGCAATACATACTTTTCCTCGAGAGGGGCAGTGATTTTCGCCTGGCAGATGGTGAGATCCAGCACCGATCCACACGCCGTCTAGCGGGGTTTTCCTCTACTAGGTGTCTCCCACCAACCGGACATCACACCAGCTGGTGCAAGCTGGAAGCCCCCCCACTGGTCTCCCCAGATATGTGGTAGTGTAGGGCATGGAAGTGTGGGTGTGTGTAAGTAAGGGGAGAAGATTAGACGAGGAAGAGGAAGGAAAGATCGCGCGCTGTCCATGGTCAGTTTGTTACTGCTTCAGCACTTGCCTTGTGTTGAAAGGAGAAACCTCGAAAAAATACCGATCATAGTAACCGGCCTCTCGGCCTAGCTATCTACTCAGTGCCAAACATCCTGCACCGTAGGGACTGGAACCTTAGGACCTCTCGATCAGATGTTCTGTAATGACATCAATAGATTCCTTGAACCACCTAAAGCGGTGTATACTGCGAGAGGTGAAAAAAAAGTATTTATATAAAGGATGAGTTTTTTCAGATAATACTGTTGTCCAAGAAGTGCACAACTAGATTGTCTTAAATTTTAGGTTGATAATTGTAAATTGTATTAAGTTAAAAGGTTAATAGTTGTATTAGGTTAATTTTAGGTTTATAGTTGTAAATCTTTTGTAACATCCAAGCGTCGTTCAATAAGAGCAATGACAAAAATCGGGTAAAAAGTAATTCTCGGGCAATGAGATGAAACAAAATTTTTCTGGCGTCATTTTACTGAGAAACTGAGATTGGTAATATTACGAGGAATAAGCTAGTGTTTCGAAGTGAGTCAGTATGTGTGAATTACATTAGTA
Organism: Gryllus bimaculatus; assembly: GCA_017312745.1. Classification (NCBI taxonomy): domain Eukaryota; kingdom Metazoa; phylum Arthropoda; class Insecta; order Orthoptera; family Gryllidae; genus Gryllus; species Gryllus bimaculatus. The sequence goes on along the minus strand of BOPP01000123.1, from coordinate 3,738,370 downwards.
TCGGGGCTAATTTGAAAAACATTTCTTTCTGTAACTCGCACTTCCAAAGTTATCATTGCTTTTAAGTCAAAATGAATTCTGACTTTCATAATCTGTCACTACAAGTTATCACTTGTTTCAATAATGCACCTCACCCACCTTCACCATAACAGTCAATCACCCCCTCCAAGCACGCCTCCGCCCCACCGCGCTGAACCTGCCCGCCGCGATTTATTTTGATTGCCGTCCCTCGCCAGGGGTCGAACCGGCGCGGTTTTGCCTGTAATGCGCTGGTGAATCGCGGGAGAAGCGTCGAGCAATTATTTCCGCGTGGGAGCGGGGACGGGAAGAGAGAGAGAGGGAGAGACAGAGGAGGAGGGGGGAAGGGGACAAAGGGAGGGAACGGGATAAAAGGAAGTGGCGGAGGAGGGAGAAGCACGGAGAAAGAGGGACGGGAGCAGAGGAAGAGAGAGAGAGAGAGAGAGAGAGAGAGAGAGATACAGACAGACAGATACAGACAGACAGGCAAGAAAAGGGTGACGGAGAATGAGGCACGGGCACAGAGGAGGGGGAGGAGGAGAGAGCTGACGGGAACAGAGGAAGAGACAGAGGGAAAAGGATGACGGAGAAGGAGGGGGAGAGAACAGGCAGGGACAGAGGAGGAGGTTAAGAGAACAGAGAAAGAGACGATGGTGAAAGGGACGTGGAGGGTTGAGGAAGGTGAAAGAGTATGGGGTCGTGGAGGGAACGGAGGAACAAGGGATCACGGTGTGCCTGAGAGGGAGACGCGGAGAGCGGAGGAGAGGCAGAGAACAGAAGGAGAGTGTGGTGGGAACGGAATGTAGGCGGCCAGCGGCGACGGCAGCGACGGGGGGTCGTGGAACGGGGTGGCGGCGGGGTCGAGACTGGAAACGGGCTGCCCGCGCTGGCGGGGGATGGAGGGGGGTGCAGGGTTGGGGTTGCCAGACCGCGGGACGCCGCGCTCGTGATTTTAACTTCGCGTCGCGCCGACGCTCGCATCTGTCTAGGGAGAGCGTTGTTATGTCGCTTCAGAATTGGGAGTATGTAACTAGCGCGATAATAGATGTCACCGAGTGCGGAGTGGGGCGCTGAGGGTTGAATTTTGAAGTGGGGTATTTGATGAGCGATCCGCGGGATGTTAGTGATTTGTATTTGCTCGCGACTGTAGAAGTGAAGAACTTCAACTATGGGCGAAATGCAATGAATACTTTTTTAGTGTTTTGATTTATCTCACTGAGTTAGAATTTAGTATTTAAGTCTGCGTTCTACAATAATATAGCAATATTTACGACGATTTTAATATTTACGAACGTTTTGGCAGACATAAATGCAGTAAAGTACTACACGTTTTACAAATTGAACTATGTTTCGACTTCACGTGTTGTCCTTCACAGGTTTTAAAAGCTACGGCAACTTGTAGGTTAGGAGATCCACACGTATGATTACACTGCTTGATTCATGAATCGAACTTACAGTGAATGAATTCGGCACAACTTTCTACCAGGACGCTTCATTTACAACCGCAAAACCCTTGTTTCTTCACATCAATGCAGCAACTTACAAAGTGTAGCGCAACTATTCGTAAACCTAACCAATTATCAATAAATATCACTAGGCTGAGAAATAAGCGTGCTTCCCGGTCAATTCTCAACATAGAAACGCAAGTCTCTAAATAGTTTTATCCCATTAAATCTTACATTTTCAGTAATTATTAAGATTAACAAAAACATTTTAAAAATCAATTCATTTTCTTCGCATATCTATCCAACTAATTCTACATATGTTGGCAGGTAGACATTTCGTTCAGAATTATATTCCATTATCCCTGATCTTGAGGTGTAAGGTAATTCAGAAAGGTACAGGTAAGTAAGTTTGTAGTGTCCCCAACCTTCAGCCACCACCTCCTTCAACCCCGTCCAATTCTCCAGGCCCCCTCATTCCCCGTCCTCACCTTTTACTTGAACCCTGTCCCCGCCCCTTCGAACCGGTCGTACTCATTATCTTGATCCCTCGACCACCCGTGCTTCATCACCATCATCTTCAACATCCCCGTCACCTCATTCCCCATTCCCTTCATTTGCAGCCCCAACCCTGTTTCCCCCGCCTCTCTTGTCCTCTTCATCACCTGTCCTGATCGTCTCCCTCATTGCCTGTCCCTCTCATCCTTCATCCGTCCTATTCGCTTCCTTTTCTGTCTCCCTCCCTCCAATCCTCATTCTCACCCTTTCACTCAGCCTACCTTCCCATTCCTCTCATTCCCCATCCTCATCCCCGTTCTTTCCAACCTCCATCCCACGACCCTGCGCTCCTCTCATTACCCGTTTTCCCAGCCCTCATCATCTGTCCTCCCTGTCCCTCCCAACCCCGTCCTCCCATCCTCCGATCCTAACCACTCTTTCACCCCGTTCTCCCCATCCAATAACCTTTCCTTTCTCCTCACTCTCCGTCCTCATCCTCCGTTCTCCCTGTCTTCCCAATGCCCCGACCTCGCGTCCCTCTGAACCCTCGTCGTCCCCGTGTTCATCCTCTGTCCTCATTGTCCCTCTTTTTCCTGTCCCCCATCCTCATCACTCTTTCATCCCGACCTCCTCATCCGCTGACCTTCCCGTTCCTCCCATTCTCCATCCTCATCGCCTGTTCTTCTCATCCTCCTCCTTTCTTTACTTCCCGTCATCCCCCGTCACCGCCTTCAACTTCTGTCTCTCTCATCCCTCGTCCTCCACGTTCATCTGATTGCCCAACCCCCGCGTTTCGTCATTCTCCATCCACCTCGACACCTTCGCCTCGGTCTTCCACGTCACTCTCATCTCCCGTTCGTTCAAATTCCTCTTCCTCCCCAACCCTCCCAAACCCGTTCCAGCCCTCATCCATCCACCTTCCAGCTCTTCCCCGTCCTCGTCCCCCATTCTCTCCATCCCCTTGACCTCGCGTCCCACTCATCCCCCGTCATCCCCGCCCACAACCGCTGCCCTTCTCGTCCCTCTCATCCCTCATCCTCCCCCGCTCCTCTCGAAGTGCGCGGCGCGCGATTTATTTCGATTGCGGCTCAGCGCCGCGCCGGGGGTCGAACCGGCGGTTTTGCGCGGTAATGCGCTGCCTTGTCGCTCGTTAGGGGGGCCCGATCCCCTTCATTAATAGGGCGGGCGGCTTCAAAGCGCGCGTATTTATCGGTGGCCGCGCCGCGCGCACTCTCAAAAATTGCCCCTGGCGGTTTGGCAAAATAATAGCGCCATAGAAGCCTTTCGTATATGCGGTGAGTGTTGGCTCTTGTATTTGTGTCAGTTTAGGCGTGTGGAACGTCGAGTTATGTTGAATACGAATATTAAGAAAAGCAAACACGTAAGTAATAGTTAATGTATTTATTTTTTAGAGTAAGCAAGTATAGCTGTATATACTTCGAAGTTTTTTGTAGGTTTGATTGGGATTTATGCAAGCATTGAGTGTTTATGAAAGAAGAAATTCATAGCATTTTTGAAGAGTTAAAATAAGTTGTTTCCAATAACTCATAAATCAATTAATTACATTTTTTGAAAATGAGTATATTTGATGAAAAATTGTTACACCTACCTTCCGGTTTTATTTCCGTTAGGTTCGGTTTACGGTGGTTCGTGTTACGGTACGATTGTTATCCAAAAGGAATATAAAATATTCACTGCTGCATCAGATACACTCTTAAAAATGGTCCCTAGAAATTTGATAAAATAATTGCTGTTTAGCGTTATTATTTTGAATGTGTGCGTTTATAAGTATTGTAGATAACGAGGCTTGACGAACTATATATGATAAAATATTTCACTACCGAGAAGAACTACAGATAGAAGAAAAGTAAAGTAAAAGTACAAATATAAGTTTTCAACCGTTGTCCAGTCGATATTACATTTACATTTTTTTATATCCGCCCAAAAGAAAGAATGATAAAAGCAATATATTTTTGTTGCTAATGTGCGATAATAATACTGTGGAAGATTAAGCGCATTAACCTTAAAATCATAAAGTGGAAATTATGTTCCTCAAATTTAAGGAGAACAATTTAATTTCGAGATTACGAATATTTCCCCACAATGACTTTCAAACTGCATTAATTATTTCTTGACCCTTTAATTAATCCCTGAATTTAAGCGCTGTTGTTTTGCTACAGTAAATTTCTCAACATCTTACGGAAATATTTTCCAATGTAATTTTAAAAGCAATTATTGTATATAATTTTTTGTGGTCACATGCTTTCCATAATGTTGTTCTTTAAATAATACTTGAGTCAGCCTGAATATTTTATTGAACTATTATTAGTAGTAAGGATTCATAAATAATAGACATTTCTCCTTATGTTTGTTCATCTTTAACTGATTCGATAATACATTTTAGAAATTAAAAGTAATTGGAATAATAAGAGAAAAGTTCTTCAGAAAATCATTTAAAATCTGCAATGAATAAGAATGCTTCAGTTAAACCGCGATGCGTACTCTCTACCTCAATGTCCGCGACATTCAACACGCATTTCGAAGTGCGCAAAAGTTTCGTCACCCACCCGCCAGAGCGTCTCCTCGGCCGCATTCCGCCGCATCCGGAGGCAGTACCCTGCGAACGCCCACTCCGAGTTTTCCCCTCCGCTTCGTCCGTCCGCGCGCGCGTCCCCTGACGTGTGGTCGCGGCCGCGCCGCGCTGACGTCACTCGTGACAGGCAACCTCGCCAACCTCTCCGCCTGCCACCACCACCGCCACGCAACTACACCAGGCCCCGCCCGTCAGCAGCGGCTGCGGGGGCGCGGCACTGGTCCCGCGACACGCCAGGGGGATGGTACTTTGTTTGACCCCCCCCGAGCCCCGCCCGCCGGGCGCCCGTTACCGCCGCCGCAGCCACCGCCGCTCGCCTTCCTTTCACCTGAAACTGCCCCCGCCATCGTCGCTGCACACTCGTCGTCAGCCGCCACTGCCTTCCCCGCAACACACCACGGCTCCGCGTTGCCATTGACTCCACTAGCAGGAGGGGGTCTCAACAATGGCTGCCTCCACACCACCAGACTTAACTAAATCACCACCACCATCATCGACCACACAATCTACCTTCGCCTCCACCAACCACCACAGCAACAACAAACATACCACACAATCACCACACTCTACTGCCACAAAGTCATCACCAGCCATTAACATCACAACTATCAACGTGACTTCCATCACACTATCGCACGACCAAACTAACGCCACCACCAGCAATGTCATTACCACCAACGTTACATCATAATTATCAAAGGTATTTCCGTCCCAAACACTGCCACACATCACTACCGCCACCCGAACCTCTCTCATCATCACCACCAAATGTCAATCAATCTCCACCGTTCTGTCCACCGACTATAAACTTACTCCATCAAACACACGCATCAACCACATTGCCCCACCTCCAACGTAATCACTACACCGTTACCATCACACCATCAACGTTACTCCATTACACCACATCCGCTATCCACCTCGCCCTACGCTCTCCACCATACCTTCAGATCACCATCGCCACCCTTCACGAGCAACCACCTCGCGCATTACCACCACACACCACATCACCACACAACCACCATCACCACCACCATCACCACCACCATCACCACCGCCACCACCACCACCACCACCCCTGCACGATCACCACCTCCTCCATCTCGGCCGCCACCGCGCGCGTACGTGTCCGCTTCTGTCTCCCCTTTGAATCCGCCCCCCCCTCCCGCCGAAGGGGCGCTCTCCCTCGCCGGGGGAGGCGCGTGGCGCGCTGCGGTGGGCGGGGTCGGTGGGCGCGCCGCGGGGCTTTGCGGGATCGCCAGCGGGATTTCCGTGATTTACACGCGCCGGTGTCAATTTCCAGGGCGATTATGAATTACGTTTTTGCTACGTTTCGAAGCCTTGAGTATTGCGGAATATTTTTTGTGTAATACCTGCAATAGAATAATAATTGAGTAACCATTTATGTATCGATAGGTCTCTTTAAAATGGTGATATATATGCCTGTGAATCCGTTAAAGTTATCCAGTTATTATCGATCACAACTTACCATTCGTGAAAGATCAGAAGGATGATTAAGAATAATTCGGAAGATGAATTCAGAAAAATTAATTGTCGTGTGATATAATCAGGACTTCCCGAGCACAAGTATTTCTGTTAAACATTAGTTTTCATATTTTGTTTTGTTTTAATTTTTAATGTAATATTAAAACGATTTAAACCTTAGGAAGTAAAAAAAATATATGTCTTTGTTTATTCTGTATCTTTGATTCGAAAAAAAACAACCAAATGTTAAGCACATAACTAGTCTGAACTAAAAGACATTGACTATCTTGTGAAAAATTTACTTCTGTTTCTTACGAGTAATGGCATTTTCCTTAAATAAGTTTTGATGATAGTAATATAAATGTTGCTCAATTTATTGCATAGACGGACAATTACTTTTGCCAATTGCATCAAGCTAAAACCGTGCACGTCGCGTATCAAATTAATCTGTTCTTGTCCCGAGAATCAGAATAGGATCTCTTCAGCTCATTCACTTCTGTCACCAGATACTTCTAATCAGAGACACCTATATTTATTAATGTAGCACCGCGAGAATCATTTGATGTTCGGTACAAAAAAGTGCACATTATGTACATGTCTTTTTATATTTTATGAATAATAATTTACAAAACTAATTCATACAAATGAAAGCATCGAATTAAAATGTGTAACATTAAAATATGCTCCGATATTTGGTAATAAACTAAATTATACGATATTGTGTCATTTCGTTATAATTTAATAAACAATTTAGTTGATAATTATTTTACGATTTTTTTCATTACTTATAATTTATGTATTTATATTCAATCGTAAAAAAAATCATATTGATGGTCATCGAAATTTAAACTAAGGAAGGAATAATTAAGGAATGAGTTTGGTGTTCTTAAGATCCAAAAAGTTAACATCTACTGGCACAGACGATGCAAAATATACAACTACAAAAGACATAATTTTCTTTCTTTCGTCCCTTCGACCACCACTGCCCACTGCCCACTTCGTAGACCGAAGGGGGAAGCTGGACGCATCCATCCCCTCCCCTCCTGTCGATTCGCTGCTCCTCACCTGGCCACCCCTCGCGTCTCGGATCCCGACCCCGCACCCCAGACCCCCCGGCACCGCCGCTGCCGCCGCCAGGGCCACAGTGCGGCGCGCGTTCATGTGTAAATGCCACCTTCTTTGTGCGCGCGACCGCTGTCGCCTCGCCCTTCGCCGTCGGCGGGCCCTGGCCCTTTCAGGGACCGGTCGGAGGCGGCGGCGGCGGCGGCGGTCGCCGTGTATTGATCCTCCTAGACGACCGCGCTCAGCTAGATGGATTTTATATGGTAAGCATATCGTATATAAATCACCGTGTCGCTCGGGAGGGGCGTTGTCGCCCGCGCGAGGGATGGAGCGCAACCTGGGGACCTCGATTCCTTCATGTGTTGTTTTCTGGCCGCGGAAACAGATTCTGTTGTCGGAAATTACCTTGGCATCGTGGTTTTCGTTGGATGTTTACTGAGGTTGTCTACCTTTGAAAAACGTTGCTTTTTTTTTTTCTTTCCATAAAACGTGAATGTTTGGGGAATCAGAAAATAAAATATTGAATTGCATCACTTCCTTTCATATGAGCTTCACACTCGGGACTCTTTAATCTTTCAAGATGAAAAAGTGAATTCAAAAAATGATGTTCCGACAATATGATATGCGCATAAATTTCTACAATAATATAAAATTTAACTTTAACATTTGCAGAATTAAAGGAATAAGCTTAGATCGGCTCTTCAATCCGACCTCATTTATAAAATGGACATTTAAAAAAAAATAATAACGAGAGAAATGTACCTATTTATAATCATTATTATTATATTATTATTATCGTCAATATCAATAATGGGCTCAGTAAATTATTTGTTGACATTAAATAATTTGGAAAACTGAAACTAAGTAAATACTAAAAAAAGCGAAAGTAACCCCTTTAATATGTACATTTTAGAAATATGAAATGAATAACGCGATCATGTTCAGCATATATCTTTGAAAGTGGTATTACCTTTGAAATTGGTATTTCCCTCATTTCTTCAGTACTATTTTCCCTACGCATAAAAGAATTGTAAATTTTTATAATTTGTATTAAATTGTCATAAAATACCTTTAACTAAAACACCTTAATAATATTTTGACAAGTTTTTTTATTGAAATAATTATCATTCCCGATTAAACCAAAATTATGTATGTTCTTTAAAACTCAGAGAATTAGAAACCTTCATTTCAATCACGACAGAAAATGTCCCGATTTGCTTTTTAAGTAAAAAGCACAATAACATGTTCAAATAACTTCCATTGTGCTTCTTGATATCG
>BOPP01000123.1:3693642-3715934 GCA_017312745.1 Gryllus bimaculatus | reverse complement strand
CAGGCATCCCTGTGCGAACAACTCTAGATGTCCGTTTTCTGCTGGCTGATCGTAAAGAGGAGAGTTGATGATCGTCTTCAGAATTCTCACTTGCTTGAGCATCACTCAGAGTTGATGACAATAAGTATCAGAGTTCGCATGAGAGCCTTGGTCATCATGCATTCATGCTGTAATTCAAACATTGAAGATAAACATGTTGGACATTATTAGTTCGGAAATTGGGGAAATTAATTCTACCTGGCGGTTATTTTTTGACTTCTTAGGCAGACTCCTGAATGCTTCTCACAAGTTTTTTTCTATTATTGTAATTAATTTGTTTTATGTGCAGTTCATTTATTTCATACGTACAGTGTTATGTAACTTCGAAAAGAAAAGATAGTCGTTATATGGTGCATATACGATATAACTCTGATTTCTAGTTCTGCTCCAAATAGGCTACGCAGGCTGAAGCCATTTGTGTGGATTATATTTAGGTACAAAATTCAGCCTAAGCAATGGTAATCATTATGACACTACATACTGTAATCTACTTGAGCGCAGTCGGCTAGAGCAACTTCATCCGCTGACAAAAAAATGAAAAGTAGAGATTGGTAAAAAGTTAAAAGTCATTGTGCTTTTGATATGGATAGCAGTCTGTAGCAACCTCGTAAACAGACGCAGAGAAAAGAGATAGGCTCCAATGTACGTAATTGCTTATGTATTTGCAATTGAGAGGTCGAAATCCCACGAGAGGGGCCGCGGGGAGGGGGAGAGTGGCTGCGAGGTATGAGAGTGCGTGTGGACACGAAACCACTCTCTAACGATATCCCCGCACCCCAGTCCCCAGGAATGAAAAAGGTGAACGGTCTCGTATAAATGGAAAACGGTTATAAAAATGAAGTACAGGCTGGTGGCGCTGACGGGTGAACAGTACATGGTGGGCGGAAGAGAATGAAAACGATTGCGCGAACAAACGCCGCTGGACGCGTGCGGCGGCTTTCTCTTAAGTATTTTATGGACACTTTGCGAGAGTGTAGCGAGGACGCTTCCGCAGAACCCCTGTCTTTTCTAGTTCCGTCCCATCTGCGTGGCGTGACGAATCTTCCGGCCTGAAGGTGTCGTTCTCGGTTCGATGGATTCGACATAGGTGTTCAGAGCTCGATTGATGTCGTCCCATCTGCGATGCGTGACGAATCTTCCGACCTGAAGCTGCCGGTCCTCGGTTTGACGGATCGACATAGGTGGTTCAGAGCATCGATTGATGTCGTCCCCATCTGCGTGGCGCGACGATCTCCGCCTGAGGCTGCGTCTCGTTCGACAGATCGACATAGGTGGTTCGGAGTATCGATTGATGTCGTCCCCATCTGCGAGGCGTGACGAATCATCCGGCCAGAAGCTGCGGTCTCGGTTCGACGGATCGACATAGGTAGTTCAGAGCCTCGATTGATGTCACTACAGTGCCTTTGACCGGGATGTTCTAGGATTCGAGTTTTGAGAGTGGGAAAATTTTCGACACCAGCTTGATAGCTAGTAGGTCGAATTCAGTCGCAGTCATGAGTAGAATTGAAGAGGCCAGCTGCTCTGTATGGTAGTTTTGCGTGGTTTCTCCGGTCAACACCATGCAAATGCCGGAGCACTACCTTAAAAAAATAGGCTACGCACCGCGCAGGACCTGTCCTTACTCTTTCTTGTTCTATCCGCATTCCTTATTGACACACACACACACACACATACATGCAGTACACCACCATACATGCCGGTTGGGAGATCAGTTGGGAGCTGAAAGATTGTCCCGGCTGAGGCGTGCCCCGCTGGATCTCGCCATCCAGCGACGGAAGATCACTCCCCCCTGCGGAAATTGCATGTACTACATTTACAGGACTAATGATCTTAACAATTGATGAGCCCGGAATATCTCATCAATCAGTCAATCGATTCGACGGGTCACGGTCTCGAATCCCGCTTCAGGTCTGGATGTTTGCTTGTGTGATGGGATAAGTGCTTTGCCAACTACCACCTTTAAACTCTGTTCCTCCAATTTCTGGACTGCGTAGGGGTCGCAGGGGCTTGGGTGTTTGCCAAATATATGTTATATCCTGGTTGTGAGTTTGACTTACGCCTAAGGCATGGATGATGTGGTGAGACATGGTAGAACACACTCAGCTATCTTACAAAACATTCTAACTAACGTTCTTGGCCATCTAGGTGGCGTAGTGGCTTGGGTTTTTTTCCGTTCAGGTACACATTACATCCGGGCCGTGGGATGGAATTATGCGAATGGTGTGGATGTTCTGTGGCATGGTAGAACTCACCCAGCTATCTCGCATCACATGCAAACGCGTATTCCTCCGTTTCTAGCCGCCTTGGTGGTGTAGTGTCTGAAGGTCTAAGTAGGGGAGAGATAGGACAACGAATAGCAAGGAAACATCGCGCGCGGTCCGTGATCCCTTTGTTAAGGTATTTCTCCGGCATTCGCCTTGAATTGATGGCTTCTCTGACATTCGCCTTGAAAAACCGTGGATCCCAGCAGCAGGTGACTGGAATTCTCGGTTAAAGAGCAGTTGAATTTGACCTTGTTCTGTGCGAGACACGTGCTTTGAACCGAACAGTTGACGCCCAGGGATCGGAAGGTGTTCTTCAGGAAGCTTCCTTTCAACGGAACCGATGGAAAAATCAATCCATTGAATGGAAAACGGTTTATTTTCGAATTGTTGTTCATTATATTATTGTGATGTCATATACATTCCATTTTTTTGGCTCGCGAATAGGACCGCGCGTGCATGCTCCCTGAATTTACCGGACTTAGAATCATAATCTCGCTGACAGGTTTATTACGGGAGTTGCATTTAGCTACATCCAATTTTTATCCCTCAGGGTTGTTAGCCCTGGGTGTATGGAAGAGGAAATGAAGATGATGGTAGTACAACACATACATACAGACGTACACAGCACAACCATGCTCGAGGAGGGACTCGAATCCACGATCTTCTGCGCCGAGACGGCTACAGTCTCAGCGATATCGGCCAACTGACCGGCCACGTATATCACATTATTTTTTTTATTGATTGGGTTATTTATTTTTTATTCGATTCGAAGAACGTTTAAAACGTGTACCGTTTTATACTAGTACATTTCAAAATATTTGACTTGATTTTGAAAATAAACGAAGCTGGAAATATTTGAGGAGAACCTATTTCCTCCCCCACCAGCCCTAAATTACGCCTAGGAATCGAGGCGTATCGAGAAGAGCTTGGCGTGAGGCAGGGGATGGGTGAGGGCGTGAGTCGACACGTGGCAAAAGAACGAATCGAAATGGCCCTCGGTCGGGGCGCCACCCGCAACGAGGTGGCTCGAGGCGACAGAGCGAGGGTGCGACGGACGCAGGGAGGACGCTGGGAGGACGCTGGGAGTGGAGACGCGGCGAATGAGGACGGAAGGTGGGGAAACCGAAAGAGGGCGTTCGTTACGACTCGGTCAATCGCGTTGAGTGGTCGCCGTTGTCAATCTTTGGACCACGTTCCACGCACGTGTCTGCGGGATCCTCTCTGAAGTAATGCCCTTGTTGATAGCAAACCTCTTGTTTGTTGTTTACTAACTCTTCGTTTTCCAGCCGTGACGTACGTTCATCACGCGCCAGATGCAGACGTGTTTGCCGATGAAGATACATAGTGCCAGTTTGTATTGGAGAGTTGAGTTTTTTTTGTTAAAATTTCTCGTGTGCACTGATTAATTTTAAGGTTCTAATTTTTTATGGATGAAATGTATATAATAGATAATTAGTAATAATATTTAATATTATACACTGGAGTTTACAAAACTTACGTGAAAAGAAGAAAATTGGAGTAATAGAAAATTTCTACATTTTCGAATGTCAAATGTAAATGGAAGGTGAAGGAGGGGCAAAAATAATTCGAGTTAAAAATGAGTAAGATTTGTCAGAATTTAAAGTCATGTTTTGGAGGTTACGTTCTGTACCGTGTTATTTCAAATTTCCAGTGATATTGAAAAAGGTTTCCTTTAATTTTCAGAAAACCTCAATTTTTAACGATGGAAGTATTATCATAAAGCTATTTTTTGTGTTGGCATTTGAATCCAATGTGTTCTTGAAGCAGATTGCTCATTTTTTGTTTCTCCAAAAAACCTACAATCGATTTTTTCATCGGGATTCGAAGATTAATGTAAAATACAGTTAATTTAGTTTGCAAATCACTTTCCTCTCGTTCAAAACAGTCAGCAGCAGTCCGGCCAACTACACCAGATAGAATTTTATTCTTTTCATTTTCGATGACATTATTATTTACTTTCGTTGAATGTTTTGCCGCACGATGAAAACTAGGGGATGTTCTGTCTTATTCAAAATTTTAATTGAAATGATTTATGAGTGTTGAAGTTTTGTGGTAATTACCGTGTCAGAAACATGGTTATCAATATTTTGATATACTCGACTCTACGTTAATAATTTAGGTAAATTACTGCGCGTAAACACCATAACATTTCGAGCGACACAAGAAGCCTTTGGTGTGGGGAGGGTTGTTTAAAACCCAAAAAACCCTTTTCTAGCCCTGCTGTTAATTATGTATGCACAAGCAGACACGTATACATTTATTCATCAAACATTCCTCTAAATATATTCGTGCGGCGTCGGTGTTCTGGAATGAAAACAAATGATGATGTAATATTTCACGTTCCGTAATCATAATCCCCGCGCACAATGGCGGCCATTGGCCGAACTGCTCGTCCCCGATCCCAGGTACCGGACAATCGCACGCCCCGCGCACGCGCCTAGCACGCGTGATAAACACGGCCGGGAGGTGTCTATACAGACCCGTCAAATTTATCCGGCACTGGTCCGCGTCACGTGGAGCCTACGTGTTCATATTAATGGCACCTCCTCTCTCCGCCCCGCCCCGCCCCGCTCCGCTCCACTCCGCGCTCTTTTCCGAACGTCCCGCCCGCTCCGATCCGTTGCGGCCGGCGCTCACGTATATGTATCGATATATAACGATTATTGTTATCGAGTTCTGCGCGATTTACTCGCTCGGGCCGGAGTGTATTCAAAACAGGAGCCATTTTTTCGCGTCGTCGCCAGTTGCGGGCGCCACGAGAGATAAAATAACTGCCCTCGTGACTTCACATTTCCGGCGTCCTGGAGGCCTATATATTTACTTTAAACAGCGGTAGAATTCCTTCAGCCCGCGAGTATTACGATAATAAAATGTGTGCGTTATTAACAGCCAGGAAACGTGCTCGACATTCTTGCGTAGGGGACTGTACCTGCTGGAATTTGCTTGTCCAGGTATTTAACGTAATGTAAACGCACCGGTCCCCGTTGTTTTTTTGTTGTTGTTGCGGTGTGTGGACGTAATAGTTGTTCCTTTGGTGGGGTGGGGATGTAATGCGTGCATGGGAAATAAAACAAAATTCCTCGCACCATTTTTGCGTAGCGTTGGCCTGCCCCCCACCTCCCCGAACAGCATCCTTTCCACCGGGGCGTGCTGCTCACCACGCCCTAAAATTTGCACGTGCATCCTAGCGTGGCCGTACATCCTGTTGGCTGGCTGGCTGGCTGCGGCAGGTCGGCTATTGAATTTCACGGCCAAAAAATACACTGCACCCCATTTTGTTTAAATCTCTTTGTTTTTCTAATCGGAGATGTACTCGTGCATATTTACTGTTGGGACGTTTCCCTTGTAAATTATTTATTCCCAGCTATTAGTATTTACTCGGCGAGTCTTTGCGTAAGTACTTAACGCCGGCATTTTAATGAGTCAACAATTTATTTCCTGCTTGTCTGGGGAAGGGGGAGGGATAAGTTTCCTCCCCGGTTTGACCCAGAGGCTTGATGTTCCTTAAACAATCCCCAACCCTATTTATTTCCTCGTGTACACGCTAGAGTAAGTCTCGAAGTTTTAGTTTTCAAATTTGACTAAACGATGTTATGCGAAAATTTGACGCGGCAAACGTGCGAGCGCATATCGTAGGTGCAGATCCCCAGCGTTAATCTTTCGAGAACACGAAACTTTGTTTATCTTCGTGACTAATGTGCCGCATACTTTTGACCTTTAACGCGGAACAAGTCTTGTTGCCAGAGAGGTTATTAAGAAAGCTCCTTAAGATGTTAAATATTCCGCAGGCCTGTTTTCTGCGAGATGATCGATGTGAGACTCCGAGAATCGCAGCCACTTCAAGATTGATGGACGACTTGATAAAAGAGGAAGTTGAGCATCGAACTTGCGACTCTTGGGAAGGCTTCCTCCCCCTCCCTCCCTCATCTTTCCTCCCTCGCCGTTCATTTGGTACTGAGGTTAAGTGTGTTTTGCGAGTAATGTAGCAAGAATCGGCAACATTACGACCCACATTGCAGACGTCTCATTTCGCAGTAAGAAATAACCGGATCTCTCTTGGTTGCTCTCGTCAGTGATTCTGTTGAACCACGACGCACTGCAGCAGAACGAAGTGATGTATTAGTAAACTGAAACAAAATATATTTTCTCATTCCACAATCACATTCCAGATTCGAATAATTACACAGTGAAACGTCGACAACTTCAAATTTCAAATACTCGATTTCCTTAAACCTTTGAATTTCCTTTCTCGCTTTTTATTTACGTCGCCATTCCGTTCTCATAAGAATTATTTCGTATACAAATATACAATTTTATTTCTTTTGTTTACTGTGAATTTTAGAAATATATTTCCCAAATACATCACATGCAATTGCGCGAATGGCCTAAATATCTCTTGAGGAAGCACGACGGCTGTCACGGAGGGGTCATCCCGCGATTCATCCGGGGAGGGCGCCTTCATCCATTAGTACAAATCACGAGGATCCGCGCTGCGCTTAAAGCTTGCGGCCCGCGCCGAGAGGGCGCATAATATAAAACCGGGGGGGGGGCGGGAAAAGTCCTCTCCGCGCGCCCTCGTATTTCGCGCTGTCCCCGCAGAGGACCCCCGCGTCGCCCTGGGTCGCACAGTGGTCCGAAACTGTCAAATACCACACATGTTGACGGTGGTGCCTTCCAACGGGGGTGGGGGAATAGGGCGTCAGCTTTCTTCCTCCCATTTGTTGATGATGCATATTCACGAATAGCCGAGCGAAGTGGCTCAGGGATGTAGAGCGCTGACTTGGCATTCGGGAGGCCCGGGTTCGATCCCCGAACCGGCCAGAAACACCAGGGATTTTGTGTTTCCCCTCAGTCGCCCAGGCGAATGCTGAGATGGCCCTGCTGAAAGGCTACGACCGCAAAACTGGCGTCGCTTCCCGTATTCGTTAACTACGCATAATCACGAAGGGGAAGCGAACCGACTTGGAAATCCGGGATCTAACAGCGCTGAAGCCAATTGCTATTTACAGGACATATAATGGCTAAATACAAATAAAAAAAATCACAAATATAGTTTTCACTAGTTTTCTATAGAAACGAATTTCATAATATCTCATTTTTATATGTTATTAATAACTACAGGTATACTAGTAAACATTTTAAATTCAACACGCGATGAACATATTTGATAAGAAATCATCGAGTCATCTGGACCTGGCATCCAAGGATTCTAAAGCAATTTTCACATTTTTTGTACGTGTGAAATTGTTGGAAATTACAAAAAGTAATTAAAAAATGGACAGTAGCCACATGTCTGTGCGGATTCTTATCCTGTGACTGATGGGGAACTGTAACGGTTGGCTAACCTGATCGGTAGTTATTCGCTCTAATCTGCACCAGGCTAGTGTCGGAGCAGTACCGAGACAAACGTGCCATAGACGGCGCACAATCTACCATCCCTCTTCATTGGCCTATCCTCTCCACTTTGTAGCGTAGTCACTCACACACACATACACACACACACACACACACACCTACAGTTACAGAAAGGCTCTCGATCCAGTCTGTATATACTACCAACATGTCTGGAAAGCAATCAAGTGCATAGAGCTTGACCCAACGAGTGAGATATCTAAAGGGGAAAAACCCACAATCGTCACCGCATCTCATGTTCCGTTTGGGAAAGAACACTGCTGGGATACATCGTCCACTGTACTTAAGGCTCTAATGATCTGAGTAACTGACGTCCTCAGAAAGAATAATTTCACTTCACAAAAAAAGAAAAAAATCGTCGTGCATTTTGTGCGTGTTTTCGACCACTGTCGTTGCCCCTGCGTCGCGCCGAGCTCACGCGACGGCGGGCGGGGATGGGCAGGGCGCGGCGGCCCGGCGCCGCGACCAGGTCGCCAACCGATCGTCAAGTCGCTCCCCTCCCCTCCTCCCCTCTCCCCTCCTCCCCCGCGCGGCGACGCACAATGGCCGCGTTGAAACGACTTGCGCATTTGCGCGCTGGGTAATGAGCCGTGCGGCGCGGGCGCGGGCGGCGGCAGGGGGGAGGGACGGCCCTCGCACGCGCGCGTGACGTGACGTCATAACGGCGCTTAAGGGGTGCGCGGAAGGGGGAAGGGCGGCCGCGGTGGAGGGGGGTGGGTGTAGAGTAGTGCGCCCTGCCGCCTATGCGACGCCCACTGTGTTTTATTGCCGCGCGTCCGCGGATTCTTTATATCGCTCTCGACCCCGTCGCGGCCTCCCGTCAGTCTGCGCGAGTCCGCTACGCGACGCTGTCTCCGCCTCTTGCTGTTGTATATTCGAGGCTCCCGCGACCTGCTGTATTTCCTGGGGGTTCTGGGTGGTGAGGCTGGTCTGCTTTGCTGTCTTCACTTGTCTGTTCTATTCTCCTTTTCCTTCTCCCTTCTTAATTTTTCGTCTAGGCCATTTCAATGGTTTAAATTTTTTTATTCAGACAGCTTTCATGTAGGGAAAAAAATTTCCTGACTTATTTACGTTTTTTTTTTTTTTTTTTTTTTTTTTTCACTTCAATCGAAGTCTCCGGACAATTTTATAAAAGAGTTTCTTTTCTTTTTCGTCATATTCTATACAATGGGTGGTGCGGTTGTTCTGCTTTGCTGTCTTCACTTGTCAGTTTTATTCTCCTTTTCATCCTATTCTCCCTTCTTAATTTTTCGTCTCGCCCATTTAAAGGGTTCGAGTGTTGTTTTTTTAGTCAGCGTTCATACAGTGAAGAAATTCTCTTGATTTTTTTTCTTTTATTTTCCATTTCAATCGAAGTCTTCGGACAATTTTCTAAACGTGTTTATTGTCTTTTTCGTAGATATTCTCATCTAATTTTATTCCTGTTCGTATTACAGCGTGATAAAGCTGTGTGTAATTTCACTGCTGATCGTAATTTCATTCAGTGCTCATTTCATAACGGAAAGACTTAAGCATGATTTTTTACTCGCATAATTCGTGGATCATGAATCATTCACGGAGATAAGAAATGTTTAATGATTTAAATACGCCATAGTCGTCGATTTTGGGGTACAATATTTCGATAAGTCAGTTTCTGCAAATTTAATTTATCTTGATATCTAGCCTCTCTTAACGTCTTCACGAGTGTCTCTGATACGGTTCTATTCTTTCTCTATTTCCATGCCAAATGTGAAAGCATTGTGGTGTGTTCCCGACTTGAGTTGATAATTCATCGCTTCCGTATCAACTTTCCAGTTAGACATCACGTAGCATCTACCTCATCTCTACAATATTCTTCTTGAGCCTACCTTTCCTTGCAACCGCCCTCTAAGCTTATCGCTTGTGCATCCGGTTTCACTTTTGATCGCTCTCCCGCCCCTCCCACTGACTTCCCAGAATCCTCACCCTGAGCGCGGTCCAGCTTCAGGCCCTTTCCCCGGCGCGCCCGACCGCCCTCCGCCGCGCGCCGGTCGCGAATATCTGAATATTTTACGAGCGGGCGGGCGGGCGTGCAGGGAGGATAGGCCTCGTTTAACTTTCCCCCCCCCCCTTTCTCCAACTTTTTGCAAGTAAAATTTTGTTGTAATGCGCGCTTGTCGGGCTTGTGCGCCGGGGCGGCGGCGCGTGGGCCGAGGAGATGGCGCGTGAATGTTCGCCTAACGGTGGCGAGGCCGGCGGGGCTGTCAAACGGCCGAGGATGGGCAGATGATCCCTTCCCCCCCCTCCGCCCCTTCTTGCATCACGAAGGGTTTTGTTATGGGAAATTACGTCAAAAAAATTCTGCAGAATGATTTTTTAAATATTTACTTAATTTGGAATCAAATTAATTGGGGAATTATGGGATTAAATATTTACTAATATTTACTTATAATAGGAGAAATTGGGGAAAATTCAATTTTCATCTCATGATTGATTTGTTAGTGAGGAGAGAGTTGGAGAGATTCTGTGGTTGAGTTTCAAAGATCAAATATCTATTTATATTATTGGGAGGCTATGAATGCCTAGAGGAAGAAATCTTAATTATCTTCGCACACAAATATGACCCCAAACACGAGCCAAACCCTTATACATTTGTATTGTTATAAGCATAATTTTGAAGTAATTTTTTCTGTAAATTTGCTCCCCCTGATATGTCTGCTGTTGTATTTTGCTGTATAACTAGAATTCACACCACATACAACTCTTGCTCATTAACAATTATTATTTGTCAGTTATTCTCAAATTAGTATTTTTATTAACATTTGGGATTGTGTTAGTAATGAATTTTAAATTATTTAAATTAAAATAAAGTATACACGTCAATAGCTAACTGCTTATATTTACAATTTTAGATATAATTCTTATTTCAAAATATACTTTTTTTCGGCGCGAGATAATAACTTCTACGTAAATGCTAACCTCGTTTGTTAAAATGCACGATTTTACCATTTTAAAAATTTTGCAACCATACTTTTTTGGAGTTAAAATAATAATCGAAAGTTAGATATAGGATCTGTGAACTACTGAAGAAATTGACTTTCTAACACTGCGAAAAGCACAATCACATTGATAGAACGACATACAGTAGACATTTATATAAGTTCTAGATCGAGATAGAATCAAGGTCTGCTTCGACCGAAGTTGAGTGTATGTGTAAAGAGTCCTCACACTGGGTAGGTTGACCCACATGAACAGTACTGCAAGAGTACACCGGAAAGTTACGTTAGACGCCGACAGATGGCATCCGGGGTGGTGAGTCGGCAACCGAAAGGAATATTCGACGTTAAAAATAATGTGTATAACGCAATAATAAAATAATCACCGCCCAATAATGTGTTAAACGTATAATAAAATTCATCACGTGATCGAAATTCTGGCTGACAGGTATAGAACATAGGAGACGTGGCCCTTAGGACGCACGGAAATAAAATTCATCACGTGATCGAAATTCCTGGTCGACAGGTTTTTGAATAAAGCACGCACCTCTGAGAGGGCTCGTAAGAGACGAGCAAATCTGAGAAATCGTAGCGGTGCACTTGCGCCGCGCGGCGTGTCCACAACGACCAGGCCGCTCGTTGCCATTATGCAGCGCCGGTATGTGGGCGCTTCGTCCTTTGTCCGCCGGGGGCGCTGTCTCGTGTTCCCGCGTCGGCGACAGCGGCTCTCTCTATGCGGAGTGCGCGGGCGCCAGGGAGGGCCGGGGGTGGCGTTGGCCGCGACGGATCGGCAGGAAGGGGGCGGGGAGACAGAGAGAGAGAGAGAGAGAGACGCACACGGGAGCGGGGGCGGGGACAGGGGCGAGCGGAGCGGTCGCCGGCGCGGTGTATGCGTAGTCCTCTCCCATAAACTCGTCCATACATCATTGATTCCACAATAAGCATTACCTCTAAAACGTTTACCCAACGCATGTCGCTGGTTTGTTGATGTTGTGGTGATGCGTAATCAAAATACACGTTGTGGAGTGCACGGGGAAGGGACGGACGGCGGTGGCGGTGGCGGTGGGCGTGGAGGTAGGGGAAGACCGGCAGCTAACACCCCCGCTCACCGCCCCCGTCCGGCCCTCGCCGCCCGCACAGCGCAGCCCCTCGCGTCGCCAATCTGCCGCAGTAGAGGGTAGTCCAACTCCCCACCCCCACCTCACAGCCCAACTCCATCTCCCTCTACGCACGGCTATCGATCAGTTATGAATCAGGTTTTAAGTTTTTAATGGTTCTGTGTTTGCGTTAATTACTATAAAATGTTTGGAGTATGCTTAGTGTTTCAAATTGAAATCGACCGTGCGGCGCAAGTGTGCGGGGCGGGCCCGTGTGTGTGTACGTGTGTGTCTGCGTGTGCGTGGACGAGGGAACGTGAGAGCAGGGGAATGCAACGAAAAATAATGGAGGGAAAAAGCACGATGCAGGCACTGCGGTGCGAAGTGCAGAGCCGTCCACGAAGGGGGAAGGGGAGGGGGAGGGGGGTGAGGACGGAAGGGGAGCGACGAATCTCCGTCCTCCTCCCCTCACAGGTTTTAACACGGACGCAAAAAACAGAGCCTCATTTCAAACTGCAGTTAATCTGTAACACAGAACATTTCATTGTCCGTATCAAAATGTTTACAAGCCTTTTGGGATTGCAAAATCGCAATCGGTGTTTGTTTGTGTCGAAGTGCGGACGTCGAGGGTGTTGCTGTGATGCGACGTGGGAGGGGGGGGTGAATCGCGGAGCGGAGTGGACCGTCGAGGACGCGGCAACAGGCAGCGGATTTTTTGTTTATTTTCACGAAAAGCGACCATCTTCATGCGAAAATATTTTCATTATTTCTGTGTACCTATCTAATGGCGTCGCGTTTCTTTCAATTGCCCCGCTCGCCGGGCGGTGGGGGAGGCGGTTTAATGCGACGGCTTTTTGCCGAAAACTCATCGCTGGATCGGTACACATTATTAATTTGCTGCGTTGTTTGTCCGCGTGATTAAACTTGGCGTGCTAAGAACGCCAAGCGGCGGTAAATCGCGGATTTAGCACGCGGCGCGGCTGTGGTCCATGTCTACTGCGCCGGTTTGTCGGCGCATGCAGTGTTACTGGGTGATGCCTTCTATTCATTTTTTTTCATTTCTTACTGTTCTTTTCCAGCTCTATGCGCAGCATCTTCATAATGTTCTATTTCCTTTGGGCTGTCTGGGCTGGGTTCCCTCCATTGTTTGTTACGCAAACGTGTATTTTTTCTGTGAAATTAACTACTGTTTGATTTCTATACTTAGTTAGTTTTATCTCCTTTACGAATAATTTCTAACGTTTAATGCTTTAGCGTTGTGCGCTTGTATGGTCGAACAGTTCTTGTTAATGACTCCGTACAATAGTTTGTGTCCCGCCTGCATGTATCCGTGAGTGAATCCTGTGTTATATTTCTCGTTACGTTAGCTTTCATGACTGTAAGCTGAATTTTCTATTCTCACTAGACTTACGAAATTGTGATGCTACTTGGCCAAACTGATCCCCTTATGTTGATTTGTTTGCATGTATTCTTTTTACGATTTTGTTCAAGGTTCCGTCTTTTATCGTCCAATATCTCGTTCTTATTTTCCTAATTTTTGGCGATATTTTTCTGTAAGATCTGAATGTAAGTTTTCCTGATTTCATTTGTAGAATATTTTGTTAGCTGCCTCCATCTTCATTGACAGAAAATTAACTCTTAAGCTCTATGATGCAGGAAAAAAATAGTGATCTTATACAACTTCCAGTACGTACATCAATATTTATTATAACTATGTAATAAAATTTACTTTCTGACCATTTTTGAGACCATGGTTTGATGAATATTCAAAACAGTATGGTTTGAAATCGTGAGGATTATACAGATGAAACTATTTCGTAGTCTATTTCTTTGATTTTTTCTGATCCCTAAATGAAATCATAATTTCTCTACAAAAAGTTTTTTAACAAATTTGATCCTTTGGCGATATATTACGTTCTCAAAAGAGAGAGTTATAAATATTTTGTGCTTTTTTTTAAGTTGTTGCTTTGGAGGTGCTTCGTGACATTAAGTATTACTTTCGTTTAGTAATTATGTTGAGGCAGTGTAATTCTCAAAACTATCGTACAATGATCGTAGTAGATTATATTGACTAATATAATCAAATTACTTTAAAAATACTATAAATTCTTCAACTGTCAGGAACAAGTAAAATGCGAGTATTTATATTATTTTGATACACAAATACTTAAAACGTATTAGTAGAGTATGCGTAATGATGAATCCCTAAACAATCTTTAACTATCAATTGAACAGATCATTTAACCAGGTATTAAAACATTTATTATAATTGCTATTGCATGAAAACAAGTGCTCGTTATTGTCGATTGTTTTTATTAAAATCTCTATTTTAAAAAATGATATTTTTAAATAGAGATTTAAATATATTTTGTATTATGTATTTTTTGTATTTTAAAATTGAATATTTTTTAACATATTTCTTGGCTCTGATTTTTTAGCATGAAAGGAGGTTGCTCGTGAACCGCTATTCCAGATCCACACCTGCCTAAAAAGCATGGCATCACTGCCTTTTGTTTCCTGTATCTTGTAGCAATTTTGCTGCCTGAACCCTAAGCGCCGGCACGGGAAGTAAAACAAACATCGTCTATCTTGGACATTAACCTTCCCGCCCCTCTCCGCGCCGTCCGTTAACCGCAAGAGGACTTCGCCCTCGCTCTCACCCTCGCTCTCGCTTCGCTCTCGCTCTGGGCGGCGACACCCGTCGCGGTTCAGGGAGGCGCGCCGCCCGCTCCCACCGATAGTGACGTCCGACGGCCGGCGGGGCGGGCGGGGGGGGCGGGACGGATCGATACGGGCGGGCGGAAAGAGGGAAGAGAGATCGGGGGGCGGCTGACCCGAGCCGCGCACGCGCTGGAAGACTCGAGCCCTCTCGCGAGCTTCGGCGCTCACGCCCCCCTCCCCCCCCCCCCCCCCCCCCCGACGTCTCCGGCCTCGCAGCTCACCTCCGCCAGCTCGTCCGGAGGCCTCGCTGCAGTTCAGTGCTCCGTGTTCGTGCCCCGCCAATCTGCCGCTTGCCACGGACACCGGTGGCGTTGGCTTCCAAAAGACGTTTCCCGCAAAAAAAATTTGAACGGAAAAGTTGATCGGTATTAGTTATGCGCTTTTTAAATTGAATCGTTTACTTTCAGAAAATCCGTCAAACGACAAAAACACAAAAACACGCATTATTGTTCCAGGAGGATAGACACGTCATTTAATGTATTGTATATGAAAAATATTCATTTATCAATACCATTAAAAAATTTTTTTGAAATCTGAAAAAATTGGAGACGTATTCGTAGTTGTCTCGAAATGAGGAATTTGGCGTTTGACGGGTTTCTGAAATAAACGATTCTATTGGCGCGCGAGGATTTGGCGGTTGGCGTAACTCACGAAATTACACGTTGTTTAAAAATTGCTTGTAACGCGTAATTTCAGAGCGATTGTGTGACTAGAATTGCATCAAGAATATCATTCGCGGTCGTGAATTGAGACAAGTACATGGAGGCTTCGGGTACAATTCACTCGATATCGGTTAGGTCAGTGCTGGGCTTCGCCCGTACTGCCGCGAAACCATTCTTCTACATATCGAGTTCGTGCAAATAGTGGATGATGAGGGATGCGCGTGGAAGATTGACTTCTGTAGCCTTCTCCTGTCGACTGAGATGTACGTCGCTCATCGACTTCCGTTGCTGCTCTTGTACGAGCAATGCGCTCTCGGGAGGTCCATTTTCCTTCGTAATTCATGCTAACGGCTTTTTAGCGAATTTTACTCGCTTTTTCGCAGGTTTGTACTCATTTCCTAGAAAAAAATTCAAGGACTTCTTATACTTTGATACATTATAGTTTCCGTTGGAGCTTACACGAATCGTGTGTGTGTTAACATTATTATTTAAGGATACGGTTACCTCGTCTCCTTGAATTATTTTCACGCGCACAAATCTGTTCCGGCTACAATTCTCTGCAGGCAGGTTGAGAGGTGCTACTTTCAGGCAAGAAGCAAAAGCAGCAAATGTTTATCGGACACGATGAGATGGAAACAGGTGATTTGGAAACTCGTTACTGGGGTAACTGAGCAACTCGATTCGATCCTTCGGGGAACT
Source organism: Gryllus bimaculatus (assembly GCA_017312745.1). NCBI lineage: Eukaryota > Metazoa > Arthropoda > Insecta > Orthoptera > Gryllidae > Gryllus > Gryllus bimaculatus. The sequence goes on along the minus strand of BOPP01000123.1, from coordinate 3,700,065 downwards.
GTCAAAAATGATAAGCATGACAGTACACATAAAATTGTCACGTATTCACAAACTTATATGGACATTTAAGCCTCTTGACATTCTGTATTTTTTCCTTTTACGATAGCTTTATCCCCTATGATTATTAATTATGACATTCGCGCACCCGACTCGGTTTAGCGCACTCTAGATGATGAATGTTAGCTCACTCCCCGTTTAGCTTCACGAGGTTTCTGCACCTTGTATTGCAGTCCGGACTCCTCTCATGTCGTCACCCTGCCTCCACATTCCGCTGCCACCCGTGCACGCGTTATATGCGATAGCTCCGCCCCCAGCGGCCTCGCCGCTGCTGGCACTTCCGCATGGGCTTGTCACCACCGCCTGCAATACCACCTCGTACCGTTGCCTTCGTCTCCGGCGTTCACCGCTTTGCCGCCAAGGCCCGCCCGCCCGCCCTGCCCCCCGCCCGCCACGCCCCGTGCCGCCCCCGCGCTCGCCCCCGCGCTCGCCCCCGCGCTCGCCCCCCGCTCGCCCCCGCGCTCGCCCCGCGCTCCCCCCGCGCTCGCCCCGCGCTCCGCCCGCCCGCCCGCCCGCCCGCCGCCACGCTCGCACGACCGCACGACCGGCCGCCTGCCGGCACGCACGCACGCACACACGCACCCCCGTCGCTCCCCTCCCCCCTCCCAACCCGCTCTCCCGTGTCGCCGGCCCGCCCTCTCTCCCCGCCCACCCGGCTCCCCCGCCCGCCCGCTCGCCCCGCTACGTCGCCGCCCGCCCGCCCGCCCCCCGCCCAGCTCCCCTGCCCGCTCCCCCGCCCGCCCGTTACCCCGACCGCCGCTCGCCCGACCCCTCTGGCTCACCGCACGATGGCGCTCGGCTCTTCCGTACTGCTCCCCGCCGCTCCCCCGCGCCGCCTTCCGCCAGCCTAATGCGGCGCCGGCGCGGTATCGTGTAACAGCGCCTCAAGTGCGGCTAAGCGCTGGCCGGGATTAACTAACCTGGCCCGCTGGAGTCGACTCGCGCCGCTGCCCCCTGTCGCTCCGCCCCTCCACGTGCCCCCCCCCCCCGGCTCTCGCTGTCCACTCGCAACGGCCTCCCCGTGCCGCTGAGGCAGCCGCGCGCCCGCAGCCACGCCCGTTCGCTGTCCAACAGTCGTCCTCGCATCCCACGCGGGACGACTCGAGCGCGTTCACAGCCTCACCGTGGTCTCCTTAGCCCGCCTTTCAGCATATTCTTCTTCACTACCACTACCATCCTCCCGATATGCTTATTCACATCCTCACTATCATCCCGTTTTCTCATTGACCATCTCAACTAATTCGACATCCTCATAGTCATTCAAAATCCTCATCCACACTCACTTCATATCATTCACTTCACTCTCAGTCGTCGCTCAACCTACTCATCGTCAATCACCTCATTTTTCGTCCCCCGCCTCTCACTGCGTTCACATCCACCATTCGCGCGGCCCTCTTCCGAATCATGTCGGCCCCGCCCTCTCTCTCTCAGCCTGCACGCTCCCTGATGCGTGTATCACACACTTCCATACCTTCACACCAATTCTGTCCCCCGTCCCCGCCGTTCCCTCACCACGTCGACCTTGCCATCTCAAGAAACTTCTCGCTCTAGTTTTCAAACCCTTGCGGCCCCTGTTCTTATCACCACAGGTCCAAGAATCTTACTCTTTGCCCGTGTATTCGGCATTCACTCATTTTGTCGGCTCCCCCGCCATTCTCGCCTTCATCTTTTTGCATCTCATCGTCACTGTCTCTTCCGGTCCTCACGCATTACTCTCTCGCTTCATCGACCTTGACAACATTGACTAACCACGCCCTCGCCACCCTCGCCTCCCCGCGTCGCCCTCGCCGCCCTCGCGCCCTCGCCTCCCGCGTCGCCCTCGCCGCCCTCGCCGCCCTTCGCCGCCATCGCCGCCCTTGCCGCCCTCGCCGCCGTCACCGCCCTCGCCGCCCACACCGCCCTCCGCCGGCCCCCCGCCCTCGCGCCAATCCGCCGCCCCCACACCGCCTTCGATGCCCTTCGCGCCCTCGCCGTTCCTCGGTCGCGCCTCGTCCCCTCGTCGCCCTTCGCCCCTTGCCGCCCTCGCCGCCCCCGCCGCCGCTTCGCCGCCCCTCGCGCCCTCGCCGCGCCTCGCCGCCCTCGCGCCCTCGTCGGCCCTCGCCGCCCTCGCCGCCCTCGCCGCCCTCGCCGCCCTCGCCGCCCTTCGCCGTTCCCTCGTCGCACCTCTGCCGCCTCCCCGCCTCGCCCCCTCCGCCGCCCTCGCCGCCCTCGCGCCCTCGCCGCCCTCGCCCCCTCGCGCCCTGCCCGCCCTACGCCGCTCGGCCGCCCCGCCGCCCTCGCCGTCCTTTCGTCGCCACCTCGCCGCCCTCGCCGCCCTCGCGCCCTCGCCGCCCCTCGCCGGCCCTCGCCTTCCTCGTCGCCCTCGCCGCCCTCGCCCGCCCTCGCCGGCCCTCGCCGCCCTCGCCGCGCACACCGCCTTCGATGCCCTCGCCGCTCCCGCGCCCTCGACGCTGCCCTTTCCCTCAACCCCTTTTCTCCACTTTCCTTCTTCCTCCCACGACCTGTGGTTCAAGGGCTGCAACCTGTGTTCTGCCTGCCCGAAATCCGTCGGCGTCGAGTGACCCTCCGCAGTCAGTTGTCACCTCTGGTTCTGCGGTGTGTCACCGCGCTCTGTTCGGGCCCATTTCCGTTTGCAGTGTTCGACCTGGGTGAGTCCTTAACCCCTTCTCCTTCTGTGGACCGACACTGCCTACCTGCCACTCGCTCGGTGCTGTCGGTGTTTGATTGCTCTTCGATTTTCCTCTGCAGTGGTAGAGCTCTGCGATACTCGCAGCCTTTGTTCAATGAATTTAGTTAACAATTGTAATCTGTATACGTATTTTTCTCCTCTAATCATGCATGAACGAGATTAATAAAGTATTTTGTTTCTATTTTATTGTCACCACAATTACAGTTGTTTAAGTGATAGACTTTGCACATTGTTAATCTTTAAAATGTACCCGAATTATTAAAAAATATTTAATTTTAAAAATAAATCAGCAAGTTTGTTTAATGAATTACTTCAACCCATACATTCTGAATTAAAATGTATTTTCTCTCTAAACTGTATTGTGATGACTAAAGCCCTATTTCATGAAACAAAAAGTTAATGAAACGCATTCTCAAAAACGTTGGCTCTTCCCGTTTTCGAAATAAATTCATAAAAAATCTGCAGTTTCCGGTGCTCCATCTCTGCCCGGCGTATCATATGAGCGCCTCAGTGGTCCAGACGCTCATGAGTCATCAACCCTCAAGACGAACGCCCAGCCCTCACGACCTGCTAAAAAGAGCTCCGCGAACGGAAGCACATCCTTTGGGCGCTAGCGCCCCCACCGCCGCCCCTGCCGTCACCGTTGTTGCCACCACCGCCTCCTTCGCCTCATCGCCCTCTTAGCACATCCCGTCAGTCTTCTCATCTTTGTTCACCCTATCATTATAATTTACCTAAGCGTAATTTATCTGCTTAACCTCATCCTCACCCTCCTCCTCATACGTATTCTCCTCTTTCTGATATAACTCATCCTCATTCCCCTTAATCATCCTCGTAATCCTCACTTTCATTCACTTCCTTATTTTCGTTTACATTCTTATCATTTCTCATCTCCTGATCATAATTTTCCTACTCATCGTCATTCACCTCATCATTCTCACACAATACTTCATCCTCCGTCTGATTCTTCTCCTTGTTCACTTTTCATCTTCATTCCTCTCCATACACCTCATCTTCATACATCTCCTCATTCACTTTCTTCTAAACTCCATGTCGCTCCTTCTTCAACATTGCCTTGGCTTCCGTAGCCGCCAGGTTGAGAAGGAATTCGCAAACACAACTCTTTTAGTCCCGCGCCAGGAAACGCCCCGCCCCCCCCTGGTAGTCCAAACGTGTTCGTCTGTGGCCCCTCGCGTATGCGCAATTGATTTATGAACCCACGTGCTGCGGAGGAAGTTGCATTTCACGTCGATGGAGTGACTGCGTTGGAGAAACTGGGAACTCAATTCTCATAAACGATTTTTTTTCCTTTGAGTGAATGGTTATGGCAAAGCTATAGTGTAAATTTGTAGCTCAGAATCTTACAAGATAATGAGTTGTGTATAAAGGGTTGTAAAAAAATTGCATTAAAAATGGCGATATTATTCCTGATGATTTGAAATATAAGGAACTGGGTTAACCTGTTTTGCAATTCTAACAGATTTTCATACTTGACGGGACTCTTTTATAGAGTTTCTGAATCCCAATTTCTGAAAACATTTATTTCTGAATTAGTTCCATCACTCACTGTTGGTTTTTTCTGCAAGGACAGGTATTGCAATATCCATCTGAGCGGGAAAGCAACAACAGTTAGATTTAGAAGCTAGAGACTGCCAGCCATCCGCACGTATGAGTTGCGTATGGACTGTAAGGAAACATGAACTCACGTCAAGTTACTTCTGGTTCATCAGTTTCCCTTCGTTGTTGTTCTTACGTGTTGACGTGTTGTGTGTTCGTAGCCGTACATTCCTTTTGCAGAAGCGAACATTGCATTTGTGCATTTCCCTACGTGATTATTCTCCGTTTCAACGAGCAGCACCACACGGCGGGTTCTGATATCATTTCCCGACTCACGAAAGGGCCACGAGGGCTCTCAGACTACAGCAGGCTCGTTCCGCATCACGTGACAGGGCAGCGGTCTCCAGTTGACTTCGATGCGTTTAAACGAGAAACTCGCATGTGGACTTCATTAAAGTACGGTGACATGGCGCCACGGTGCACGTGCAGCGAATTTCCGATGTATCTTCAACGTAGCCGTTCAACTCCTACGAGTGGCTTGTTTCGTTTGTGCCCAGTCAACCACACGTTCCACAGCGCCGGAAGGCATGTGTTCATCTCCCCACGTGGTCGTTCTGGCAAGAAATCCACCTGCGACCCAACACGCAAGGATTCTGCACGAGAAGCAGCTCAGCGTCTGGTCGCGAGAATGCGCATGAGGGACTCTTAGGTTAATGCTGCCGGCGAAACATTTCTCATTGCACCGCAGCCACCGCCGGTGAAATGGAGTCCAGCGCAATTGCTCTCAGAACTCAAGTTCGTGGCCTCAAACCTAGATTTTTGAAAAGCGGAAAATACTTCGTTGGTTCATTTCACGTTAGTGCGAATTACAAGAACCCAAATTCGGCCAACCACCAGGCCGCTAACAAGAAGTATAAACTAATAAACAAATTCAAAAAGAAATAAAATTGCACTCCATAGTGCGTGTGTCTACTGTTTCACTTGTTTTATGCTGCTTAAAATAGCTTCAGCGAAATGGGTATTGAAAACTTTGCAACATCCGGTTCGCAGCAAAACCAATGTGTGTACCCATTTGATTAGCAAGAAACGTGACTTAAGTCATGGCATGACAGATGTTGGGGAAGCTAAGGGAAGCTGAACAATTACAGACGTGCAAATTGGATAATTCTTGAGTCAATGAATGTAGACAACTATCGACAACTATAGCACTGAGATTGTTGTGTAACCAATATTGCTGTTGTAGAACGCATGTAAAATAGTGTGAATACCTTTAAGTGTAAAGTATTTACAAAATCGTTCGTAATCAATCAAGGCTTTTTCTTTACTCAATACATACTGAGGCATTTCAGCTTTAAAAAAATCACCATCATATTCTGCACAATGCGTCTGTCAGAAATGTCTAATATCATTTTGCTGGTCAACTGTTCGATACTTCACAGCATATTCTCGATGAACTTTGCTATTCTACATTCTCCCAACTGTTGTGCTGATGGTGGGACTAATTGGTAAGTATACTCCTCATATCACCAAAGAGGAAATGTATTCTTTTGGAACAAAATGTTTTTAAAAAACTGTGAATTGGTAGAACTGGGTCGCAAATAACGACCAGGGATAACTGTGATCGCAAATGGCTTCGCCCTCCGTCACAGAATGCTCCGTCTTCCAGCGCGCTGTATTATGCCAGAAGGAAATAAGAGGGCGACAATATGCAAGTTTTACTCAAAACGATTTCTGAACGACTGTGCTTCCGTGGCCGAAACTGTATAAGTCATGCCGTTTGTAAACCGATGGGACACCTGAGCTTTTTAATAAAACGAGTCCGTTATTTGCGGTTTCGCTTAACACAGTTTATATTACCACTTTTTTATACTCGTAAGAATATTTCATATAAATATATAATTGGATTGAATAGTAATACTCATAATGCATCTTTCATAGCATTTCATTCGTTTCTTTTTTTTCTTTGTATTTCCATAGCAAAAACAGCCGTTAAAACCTTGAAAGCAGTAGGTTTTTCATTTTTCTATTTGCGTTATGTTCGTATTACCGCATTGAATTACGAAAACAAATATATATTCGTAGTGCTAATAGAAACGTGATGGTGTTTTTTTCTTACACTT
>BOPP01000123.1:3641525-3661685 GCA_017312745.1 Gryllus bimaculatus | reverse complement strand
GCACGTTCACATCAAGATATCACATCCCCTCCTCAGTTGCGCTGCCGACTTTCGCAAGCACCTTGTCCTCCTCCGAGGGACAACCCATGCGTGAATCAGCGGCGCGCGTTATTTACGAGAAAAGTACATAACCTCCGGCCGCGGCCTCCCACCCTCTGCACGGGCGGCAAATTCCAGGGGGCCCTTCCCGCCGTCCCATCACCCGGCGCGGGAGCATTTGTTATCCGACTTTTCCACGACCCCATAAATATCGGGCCCTCTCCCGCATCCCGCGGTGGCGGGCGGCCGGGCGTCTTCGGAATGCCGGAGGCGGCCCGGCCCGAAATACCCGCGCGCGAAGGTAAGCAACCTGCGTTACACTGCCAAAAGCGCGACCCCGCCGCCTTGACCCCTGCGACTGCCGGGGCGGATGTGAGAGTGGGAGCGGGCGATGGCAGAGGAGGCCCGGGTTGGTTCGCAAGGGAGTTTCGTGGAACGCTGGAAGATTGGGATTAGTTCAATTCAAGGAGGCAACAAGGAAATTTACTGTGCACACCTTAGCGCTTTGGGAATCGTCTACATATTGTATTGAAAATAACATCAGCTCACGCTCCAATATAAAAACAACCGTATGTCAAAAATGACGATGAAAAGTAAATACTAATAATGTGATGAAATTGCAAAATAAATAATTCCTAATTAGCACCTCTATCAAATACTTGCTTTCCTCTCTCCTCAAAGTTTTCACTTTCTAGAATTGGAAATGAATTAAATAATACATCCTCAGGCAGGTTCCAAAGATGGTTTACTGAGTCATAAATGTATACAAATAAAAGTTATATATTCCTTTTAGTATACGTTTATTGTGTTCATTTTGTTCACTATTGTTATGAAAACTAATATTTTTATCGATCAAATGCATATAGAAAACATTTCATGTTTGAGACGTTTGCTTTGGAAACCAGTTCATTCAATTTGCGGATTGTCTACAGCATAAATTAACACATCGCATTATCACATGTGATATGAACTGAATAGTTTCACCACATCTTAGTTGAAAGCAAGTTAGATTTAAATTATGTGTTATTTGCTGAAAGTTCCTCTGTAAACTTGGCAAACATACAAGGAAGTTATTTTTTGTAAATTATAGAATGCGTTGGTTTGGATAGCAATCACCTCGTATCTTGTCTACGAATAGTACGAGTACAATATTCTGATATATTAGCAACACACACCTCTTTCATGTACCTCATTACAGTCCATGATCTACGCATTGTTAAGAGATCTGTTTATGAATTCATAACGATATTCACTAATTCAAACTTCAATAACGGATGATTTTTGCTACCGCCACTAACATAGCTTCATTAAAAACAAAACTAATCGCATCCCAAAACAAATATCTAATATCACTACCGACTTCGTGGTAAAATATGTTGGCCACCCAAGTATAAGGTGCATGCTGATGAAGGAACAGAAGACTCTCCTAACCCCTAAAGAAGTGATGATGATGATGACGATAACAAAAAAAAATTAAAAAATGTAATAATTTTTAATTATTGTATAAACATGCTAAAATAATATGATCCAACAATATTAGAAAATTTACACAAAAAAATATATTTCGTACTTAATTCTTTTTTTATCCGCAACATCTCAATAAAGGCCACCCAAGTATAAGGTGTATTCTGGAGATGGAACACAAGACTCTCCTAACCCCTGAAGAAATGATGATAACGATAACAAAAAATTTAAAAAACATAATAATTTTTAATTATTGTATAAACGTGGTAAAATAATGTGGTCCTACAATATTAGAAAATTTACAGAAAAAAATATATTTCGTACTTAATTCTTTTTTTATCCGCCAGATCTGAATAAAGTTGTCGCGGCGCGAGCGCGGGCAGGGGGCGCGTCGCCGCGTGCAATGCGGAGTTTAACGAGGGGGCGCGCCCCGGGCGGCGGGCGTCCCAAGGGCGAATGCGCCTTTGCATCGCGGGGCCCTGCCAGGTGCCCCGGGTCGACCCCAGGCGGCAGGCCAGCGCCAGCTGCCCGCCCGCCGCCGTCAGCACGCCCATAAGCAGACGCCCGCGACGGGCGGCAGGACGAGCGCGTTTATGACGGCTACTTTCGGACCGAGTTGTCGTCGAGGTCGGGGGGGGGGGAGTCGTAATGGCCGGGCAGTTGGCGTGCGAATTGTTGTGGCGGGGAGGTGCTGGGTTGGAGTCTTGTACGTACGAGAGGTTTTAGCGTTTCTTAATTTTTTTTTTTTTCAAGTGTATGTAATGCGTGCATTATATACTTCGAATAAAATATGTAGCAAGCAAATATAAGGTAAGATATGTTTTGGATAGGACCGATTTTTAAGATTTTTGTACATAAGATGTAAGAAAAGTCATTATATCACCAATGGATTTTGAAAAAAAAGAGAGAAACTCCCTTTCAACATAAATTCGGAAATGCTTAATTAGAGAATTACCAAAAAATTAATGTGATTGATTCGCACGTTTATTAATGTTAGTGCATATCTTGATTTTTGTTTGTATGTGAATCTGCTTTCAATTTTCACAAGAAGAATCATATGCTAGCTACTAAAAGTGATGCTATTCTGAATACATTTTGGCATTTGTGAATGATTTCCAAGAGTCTCAAAAAACAGTCGTATCACATCGATTTTTCCCTGTTTTCTGTGATTTTCAGCCTTTAGTCATGACATTTTAGAGATTTAAACTCCTGAATATTTACCTTTGAATCAATTACAGTAGTTCGTGTATTGGAGTGTGTTTGATGATGAACAGTCTGTGAGCAATGTGGCTTTTTTGATCGTGTTCGACTCCTTGCGAAGGCGGATGGATGCCTGTACTCAGGAAAGTAGAGATTTCTTCGAACATGCAAACAGAGCCCTCAAAATAGACGGTTTGATAGATATAATTAAGTATTTGCGATGTAGTTTTCGAAGTAATTGATTCTGTTTTCCCTATATGAAGAATGTTTTCATAAAGTTTTGGCGTTGAGTTGTGTTTGATCCATTATAAAGCTCTAACCTTTATGACCGAGGTAATTTGATTGTCTTCATAATAAAAAAACCTAAGAAAAAGAAAATTCTGTTCAATTGTAAGGGAATTTCGTTCTTGAAAGTGTCGATTCAGGGATTATTGCAATGATAAAATCATTACGGGAATATTAAAAATAAGTAATCCGATATCTAATAATAATAATAGTAATATTAAATAATATAATAATAATAATAAATTAAATCACATAAACAAATAAATTCTGCACCTTCTTGAAGAGCTTTCCAAGCCTATGACCAAATCTGTTGTACCACATAAAACAAGCACGCGATGCTAAAGCCTTAAATTGCCATTTTGCCGCGAGCACCGCCTCTCCTGTTCTCCAATCTATGCCCATCACAGTGACGTGAAGAACAGCATGCCATTATGGCTGTCACCTGCTGCCGCCGTTTCTGGCCACCTTGCAGACGGAATCGCCGGCCATCTTCCTTACAGCGCGCCGTCGTAAACATTACAAAGGAAAGCCCGCTGCCGCCCCTTCCTCCCTTTCGTCCCCTTCCGTCCCCCGCCTCTTTTCCTCTTTCTTCGCGCGCGGCGCGCCGCCCGAAAAGCGATTATCATTCGGAGGGCCCCCCGACTAACAACTGTCTTGAACCCATCGTAAATGGATACATTAAGCTTATATGAAACTTTTCCGCGGAAGGGTGGGACCACCCTTACGCCGCCGTTGAGCGGCTTGTAATGCACGGCGGGTGGAGCGGAGCGAGTGAGGTGGGGCGAAAAGGACGATTCGATGCGATGGGAGTGGCAGGATCGGGCGAGTAGCGGGAAGTGGCATGGCGGATGGAGTGGCGGGCGAATTGGAGACTTAGTGGCGGGAATGAGTGTCCTTGGAATTGGAATGCGGGGAATTGAGTGGCGGGAATGTGAGTGCGAGAATGGCGGTGGGTGGGAATGGCGTGGCGCGGGATGTGAGTGCCGGCCAGGCGAATTTAGTGAACGGGAATGGGAGTGGCAAACTGAAGACGAGGTAGCAGGGAAGGGACGCCTTGTAATGACGCGCGACACCACGCAGTGCGAGGCACAAGCGGCAGGGAACGCGAGTGGCGGGGAACGCGAGTGCGGGGAACGGCGAGTGCGGGAACGGCGAGTGGCGCGGGAACGGCGATGGCGGGGCAACGGCGATGGCGGGAACGGCGAGTTGCGGAACGGCGAGTGGCGAACGGCTTGAAGTGAGCGGGGAACGCGAGTGCGGGACGGCGAGTGCGGGGACCGGCGAATAAGTACCGCTGGGAACGGCGTAAGTTAGCGGGAAATGTTATGGCGGGGAACTGTTGTGGAAATGGGAGAGAGGGACAGACCTCCACTGTCCTACGGTTCATCCGCGACCCAGCAGGCCGGCTTCAGTTATTTGGGAAATTCGGGAGAGTCCTGAGGGCGGGACGTGAAGCGACCGAGGACGGGCAGTGGCGCGGAACTGGAGTGACAGGGAACGTGACAGCGTCGGGGTGGGAGGGATGAATCCGATGGATGGACGTACTCCGGATGTACTCCCGCCTCAGAGGGGATGTGAGGAGATACGCCACAATCAGCGCCCTCTCTACCTCATCTGCACAAGCATACGCCATTTGTTAAACGACAACGCATTCTGGCGACCGTGCTATTATGTGCAATGCAGTGACCTCAAACAAGAACACGTGAACGAGCTAGGTAGGGTAAGTGTATCGGGTTTTTTGAAACCCACACACGGGAGTTCTCGCATCCGGCCAGCGATCATGTACAGAAGCAGATTCTATATTGCTAGTAATCTTGCTAATTGTGGGACGAGGGTGAGTCGCGTTGCCCTAGTCGTGTACCGACTTATGTGACAACATGCGGGGGACGGGAGCCGGTAGCGGTGTGGGTCTTTTCCTTCAGGTGAGGACAGGGCTGAGCGCGCAGAAGTCTGTTCGCGGACGGGGAAGAAGCTAGGCACAGCGCGGGGCGGGGCAGAACTCTGTGGAGGTGGGCGAGCCTAGCCGTTCTCTGGCATCTTGCCCTAATGGTCTTGTGCGAGGCCGCCCCGGACAAATTGGACTCGCTACGCATTCACGAACAACACCGCCAGCCGAACGGACCACGGAAGGAGCCGTCGTTAGGCGCGCAAAGGTCATCCGCTCTGCGGCCAGTATCGCCTTCAAAGACGACAAGATGTATACTACCTATGAAAAAATGAAAAAAACAAAAAATGGAAGAGAGAACCGACAACAGTGTATTCAGCATTGGAGCATTTAGTGTGTTAGATCTCACCAATTTCTTATGACAGGAAATAAACTATAGTTTCAAAATAAACCTCTTAATCTACATAGCTTTCAGGCAAGCTGCAGGCAAGAATGCCCAAATTTGTTTTCTTAATGAAATTGGCCCAAATGGTACTCGTATTGGCTTACTATACAGTATAAATGTCTTTATACTTTCTTCGCGCTTACTGAAGTTTTTAATAGTAAAGAATAAATATTAGTTACGAAAGTGTTGCACAGAAAAATCCCGCTGACTATGCTAAAAGAAAAACGTTATAATTGCCTGTATATTGCACGCCTTTTCACTGTACAATATCAAATTACCTTCGGTCTAACACATGGTATCCTATTAAATCATCAGTCAAGGAAGTCTCACGACATACACATTTTTGTGGAGTTCATGTTAAAATCACTGAAAAATACTTAGGTTATAAACTGGAAAAATGAAACAGTCCGCTATCAACCATCTGTCAAGTCCCGTGCGTCTCTCTGATTCGTATCCCGGTTGTTCCATGCCGCTTCAACGGTGTCCTGCAATTTAAACCCACGATTCTTTTCAAAAGTTTGATATTCCGCGTACATTCGAATCTTACGTTGAACCTTGAGAGTCCTGCGCAATTTTGTACATAATGAAATTTTTCGGGTATATCCTACGTGAACTTTTTAACAGTTCTTTTTTAATCATTTTTCTTCTTGAGATCGCTGTTTTTATTAATCGCCAGTTCGTCGGCCTCTGACAGTCAATTTGTCGTCCCTGTCAGTCTCTCTCCCTTCTGTCAGTAGTCGCTTTCGAGTGTCGTCTCTGTCGATCGCACCATTACATCTGCCGCCAGGCCGCTGTCCTATCTGTGCTCACCTCTTCTGCCACACATCCCAGGTTGCCAATCCCCGAACGCCTACCTAAGCTGGCCCCCGCATCCTCGTCCCCTTTCCTCTCGTCCGCCCACCAACCAGCCGCCGCCCGCGCCGTCTCACAATTCGGCCTATGAACGAGCGCGCCGTCCCTTCGGCTCCCTCATTATACGATGTTGGCTGCGCTCCACCGGCGCCGCCGATTGATGAATAAATATACAACGTCCTATCACGATGCAGGCATCGGGCCACTGGCGGCCTCCCGCCCACACAAGCCCGTACCCCATATCCGCCCTGCCTAACCCAACTCCACACGCTCCGCCGTCTCTACCATCCGCAAACGCCACTTACCACCATACGCCCCGCCACCCCTGCTACCTTCTGCCCGCCCCGCCGTCCGCCTCTCCCTCCCCTGCATGCCCCCCGGTCCCCCCGGCCCTATCGCACCCGCCATCTGCCCACGCCACCGCGCACCGCCCACCAGTCGCAAGCCACCGACACCGCACCCTCGCACCCGCCCCACCGCGCCACGCAGCCACCGCCACTCCCGCCCCCCCCCCGGCCCCCCCCCCGCCCCCGCCACCGCCCACCGCCTACCATCACGCCCCACCCGCACCACCGCCACCGCTCCACCCGCCCACCCGCCGCCACCGCCGAACCGCCACCGCCACCGGCCACCGCCACCAGCCACCGCCGCGCGCCACCGCCACCGCCACCGGCCACCGCCACGCGCCGCCGCCACCCGCCGCCCGCCACCGCCTGCACTCCGCCACCGCCCCGCCGCCACCCGCCCCGCCACCGCCCGAACCGCCACCGCCACGCCACCCGAGCCCTCGACACCCGGCCCATCCCGCCACCGCCAATCGCCAGCGCCCGGGCCGCACCCGCCACCGCCGCCAAGCCACCGCCACCGTCGGCCCCGCCGCAGCTGCCGGCTGCCAACCACCGCCCAACCTCCGCCGCCCTGTCACCATCGCGCCATCGCCGTCCACCGTCTCCCCTCCAGTCCACGCGCCCCGCCCCCGCCCCCGCCCCCCCGCCCGCGCAAAAGCCTCCGACCGCTGAACGCTGCCGAGGACAGAAGCACCACTCGGCGCCTACTCTGCGCCAGGCTGCTGTTTTCACCATCATCGCCGTCCTCACCTCGGGGTTTCTACCTCGCATGGCGCAAGCGGTTTGTATTTACGTTGTATTTCGCTTATCTTTGTAATTTCCTTATCTAAATATTTAGGTATTGTATTATAATATTAATATGAAATATTGGACTTAATGATTCGCAATAGTCCATTACTTTTTTCATGTTCCTTATTTCTAATGGCACATAGCGAATACGTACAGCCCTTTTCTAGACGATTATGAAATCGTGTTCAGTGATTTGCATTGAGACATGTGGTGTTCTGTCGCTTACTTTTAGGAATGGGTTATTTTATTTTTCTTTGTTCTGGGCTTCTTCAATTTATTGATAACGTTTAGAAGGAAATATTTTCTCAGTATTTTGTAGATGACGGTAGATTTTTTCACGATGTGTTTAGTTCTCTTGCGTATGATGAATAGTTAAGTATACGCAGGAAAACGTGTGTGCAACTAAATTACTAGTTTGATAATATTGGGTATACATAGTTCATCGACATATTTATTCATTTGCACGTATTATATACAGTATTTGAAACGCCTAACTATTCTTTATATGGCAGTATAAAATCCATCTTATGTGTGTTTTAGACAACATCACGACTAATAATTTTGGAAGAAAGAACAAATATCGCGAAATAAATTTTGATTTTCATGCACAATATTTATGATTTTTTGACGAAGGGGCCATGAAATTTTAAATTGAGTCGCAGCTGTGACAACTTAAATCCAGAAACTCATTTTTGGGTCAAAGAAAATAATTTGTTATGAAACTCCCACATTTTAAAGTATTTAATTTGTTTGTTTACAGTTGCCAATAAACTTGATAATTTTATTTCCTTGCCTTCACATTTGACTTAAAATCGATTTAATGTGAACGGTACCTACTAAATCTGTGCATCATTTTCCCCTTTTCCTCCATACCATCTCTTCGCAATTTCTGGGCAAATACTTCTCATTAATTCAAATGTTTCACGTAATTCCTGGAAATTATCCATTCATTTTTGTGTTGGATCAAGTTAACGTCTATAACAGTTTAACAGTTAAGGGGTTTAAGTATTGCAACGTTTATTTTAAAAAAAACTGTGGCAACTATTCTATCTGAACTTTCAACTTTTTTTAAGGTCGCTTTTTAACTTTTAGTCGTGTAGCGACCACTTTCATTGTTTACAGGGGGTAAGTGTAGGGAAAACACGACATGTAAGGACTACACAAGGCCACGCAAACGTCTATGGTCACATCTATTTACCGAAACGATCGATGTAGCTTGTGTAGCATCTGTAGTGAATTTCTGGGTCACTTAGAGTTCATCCACGCTAAGAATAGGTAAACACCCGTCCGTGCTCAAACGGTCACCTAAAAATATTTTCTTATCGGATTCGTATCATCATCGTCGTCGTCATCATCATCATCACGATAGCACATTTTAACTTTTGGGTTATCAGCTGACGCTCCCTACTTTCAGTCAGATCATTCCGCTGTTTATTTTGCACTCTAGGAAACCTTTACCCTAGCTCTCCACCCATTAACATCGTAATGATAACGTAACCCATTTCGACTGAGAAGTGACTCCCCCCGTTGGTAATTCGCACCTCTCACACATACAAACACACACACACACACACACACACACACACACAAACACACACCTACTAACACAAGTTCACGCTAAAGGAGTAGGAGAGCTGGGAGCGACTAGTGTTATTTAAGAGCTACGTGGTGGTTGGAAGTCGCCCCACCAGGTATCAAAACTAAACCAATCATAACATGCCCAAGGCGGGATTCAAAGCACGTATCTCGCAGCTCACGGCTGCCAACGTACCCCTCACGCTAAGGAACCCGGCTTTTCCGGAACCAATAATGACCGCGTAAGACAGGTTTCACTGTAAAACCATTTTCAACAGGAAGGGTAAAACGAACGGGTCAATCTCTCGCTTATTCCGAGCGTGTGACGTAGCTATGCCGTTGCTTCCTCGTTCTATCTCTGACGGAGTCATCTGCGACCACTGCGCCAAGCCGTGGCGCGGCAGTGGGGCCAGGTGTTTATGAAACTCTGGTTTTCCGGAGATTTCCTCTTGGCGTTTTGCAATGAATGGGCGCTTGGCAGCTGCTTTCGCCGCCGCCAAAAATACGTCTCTTGCTCGCTTGGGATGCTGGTCGCATGGGCTGTCCTGTTCGTCACTTTCGCCCCTAGGTCGGCGCCTCTGCCATCTGCACGATCATTGCCCGCGTCACCGTCAACCGACCATCTCGTCGTACACTTAACTATCATTGTCTTCACTGGTGTCGTTCCCGTTGTTATTTCAGTTACCACTGGAGTGATCCGCGGTGAGAAATGAGACTGCTCGTCGTCCTCCCCAATTTCAATTCCCGGTCGATCCTTGTGGAATTCGTGATTGACGATAAGAGTTCGCGAAAGTTTTTTCGATGTTTTTTTTCGCTTCCCTGCATCTTTTTCCAACACTGCGTCATCATTGATCGTATATTTTCTTTATTACCTTCCCACAAAAATTTTCAACCCTTTTCCAGATTTGGCCACGAGATATTGATATATTAAAATAAAATACCACATATTGTTGCCATCGCCATTACCGTGCACATTACCTTTTTGTCTCCGTTGGCGTTACCGTCAACAATACTTATTATCCGACCCTCATCGCTACTACAAAATGTACAGCCATCATTGCCGTCGTTGACATCACAGCCCGGTAGTTTTCATTGGTAACATCATCGTCATCATTTTCGTCGTCAATATCTCCCTCACTCATGCCACTTCAGTCACTTCCACCTTCACCGTCATCTCATTACCATGACCAATATTACTGCTCGATCGTCGTTATTGGCATCCTCAACATTGCCAGCACCGTCACCATCATTATTACCAACATTACTACCACCGTTGCAAACATTACAACCGTCAATAGTAATGTCAACAACTTTGGCAGCACCTCTGATACCTCCTACTACCACTTACGGGACGATCCAAAGTGCGAGAAACCTTTTATTTTCATACGACGCCAGATTGTCTGGCTTCCTCCGAATTCTTTGAATCTCATTCTGTCATCGTTTGGTTTTATGTCATTTTAAACTCGTAGTGCTTATCATTCAGTATTGGCACACGCATCTCTTTCCCCAGTATCTTTCTCGTCCTCCCTGGGAGTAGGTCAGAGCCGTAGCCAGAAATTGCGAGATGAATCAACCCATTTACTGTACTTCAGTTTTACGACCATTCTCTCAGAGAAGGGATAGTCTCCAAAAACAATACTTCCTCTCTAAACCACTTCTGAAGTAGTCGATTTCTTTCTCGTAAAACATTAGATAGGAGCGATATGTAATGGCATATTTATTGGAACATCATTCTTCTGTGTTCGTTTCTTCGAAATACATTGCTACCTGGAAATCGGGATACTCGTTCTTGAGAATTTCTCACATATTTTGCCGTATTAGTGTCGATATGTCCTGTTGCACAAATATAATTTGATAGCGATGAATATTTTTTAGGGTATATTTTGTTTGTATAACAGTACCTTAATAGATTTGTATACATTGATATTTCAGTATTAGTTAGTTGAAATAATTTTTCTTTAGTAGTCTTTGGATGTTACGTTCGATATCTGCAGGTTTTTAAGAAGTAAAAAATGTCTATTTTTGTTGTGCAGAGAGCTAGAGAACTTTTCTGCATTTCATTACCTAAGTGTGCCCAATTATTCTTCCATATGCGCGATCACAGATAAACAAAAAAATTGCCGTTCTTTAAATCTGTTCAAGCAATAAAGAATTGTGCACAAAAGGTAAAATACACATTCAGACATTCGTATTTGGATTCTAGTGAATAGATGCATCTTCCAGTTCTTTACAGTTACTTATGAGTACCAAAAAATATCAGCTCCATAATTTTTCTTTGTTCTGACAAGTATATTTTGTAGAAATAGTAGTTAATGATTACAAATAATTTGAATGGATGAGAAAAGTATAAAGTAATTGTCATTGTTATAGATCCGGATGTGAAAATCACTTTAACGCAAAATATTTGGAAATAAGAAAAACGTTTCTAATTATATTTTTCTGCCTTGCAAGTCTGAATTACCAGTTTTTCCCTTTCTCTTGTTCATTACAACGTCCTGACGCTGTAGTCGTTACTTGCCCATATTATGATATTTTAGTACGTTTTTATTCTTCTTATTGTAAATTTATGTGTGTATTTTCACGTCCCATAAGTGCAAAATCAGGAGAAGATCAACGAGCAATGCATTTTCAGTGACTCTATCGGTAAATGCAACTTGATGTAACACGTAAAGCTTCCGCAACTCGAATCCATAAATTCTCGGCTATCCGGAGACGGCCGCCGTCGTTGGCTGGGTGCGACGTTTCGGCCTGACATGTCGCAGGCTTCCTCAGGGCAGTAATAAATGTAACGTGATTATTTACATCGACATTTTTCTGCCCACTACCACCCACTCATTGGTTTAGTATACCTCGGACCACTTCACCTTTTCTGAACGGCAAAACCCCGTCACCGTTTCAGAACACGCTTCCAAACTTCCCCTGTCTCACCCAACGGCACAGGAAGGTAGATCAGGTTTTCTTGTGCGGGGCTGTGGGGCGGGGTATCACCGGGAGGAGCGGCGTACGAAGAGGGGGCAGGCTGGGTGGTCGAATCGACGACGTCTTCTATCTCCCAGCCCGGGCGTCACGTCGCGTCGTGCCGTTTCGCGCCGTGTCGTGTCGTGTCGCGTCGGCAGGAACAAAAGCGGCGCGCGCCGCGGCGCTGCCCGAGCGCGTAATGAACGCGCCGCCGCCGCCGCCGCCGCTGCCACAGTTGGCTGCGCGCTCGCAATTGGGCGTGCAGGCAACGGGCGAGCGCCGCGGTGCCTCGCGTCGTGACGCCGCATCGCGCGTTCGCCATCGCCCTGGTGGCGGGGGCGCTGGTGGCGACAGCGGCCAACGATGGGGATGGAAATAATTGTGGGGGGGAGTGAGTAATTGCGCCGTGGCGGGGACGGGTGGAGACGAATTGATAAGACGTTGGGGGTTGGTTGATTGTTTAGTGATTCCTAGCACGTCAAGTATCAGGGTAATTAAGTGTCCTGTAAGTGTAATGCATGCTTTTTTGGTCGGGAAGCGGCGGTGATCTTTCCCCCACTGTATGGCGAGATCCGACCTCCCGTCGGCCTAGCAGGGTTTTCCTCTACCAGTTGTGCCCCACCAGCGGGGTACCGCCCAAGCCGGATCAAGCTCTTGGCTCCTGACGGGTCTCCCGGCATGTGTGGTAGTGTAGTGCATGTACGTGTGTGTATGTAAGGGGTGAGGATAGAAAAAGGAAGAGGAAGGCGAGATCGCGCGCGGTCCGTGACCCGTTTGTTAGGATACTGCTCCGGCATTCGCCTTGTGTTGATCGGAGAAACCACGGAAAACTACCGATCAGAGCAGCCGGCCGTTAGAATTCTCCTCCAGACAGGGACGTACTTCCACCTAGCTAACAAGCTAGTGCTGACAACCCTGCCACCGTTGGGACTGGAACCTAGTACATCCCGGTCAGAGGGACTGCAGTGATATCATTTGTTCCGTCGTTTGAGCCGGTCATGGGGAATGATGGTAGGGATGGAGGTAGAGGTGGCGATGGTGGTATTACGAATGCAGATGAATGTTTGGAAGTGTTGAATTCGAAACTGCTTTGGAGATGCAGGCAATGGTGAAGGTAACCATGGGAAATAGTTGCAAGGGGGTGAAGTTTTTAAATAGTTCTGTGTTAACTCGCTTGTGAAATGTTGATGGTTATAGTGGTGATAATAGGGATATTGGTAGTAAATTGGTGGATATGATGATGGCGGTGTGCGATATCTTTGGGGTCATGATGTTGAATTGGCTCCGAGTTACTTTGGTACTTCGTTGATCCTAAATGATAGTGTAGCCACGTGGTTTGGTGATGTGTATCGCTGGCAGGAACGGATATATGAATGGGACAAAGTGCATAAAGGGATGTAAAGGTAACTGCCATGTTGCTATCTGGAGAAAATCGCGATTGTGTGGGTTTTAGGAATTAGTAACAGACATCGCTGTGTGGAAGAAAAACCCAGGGTGTGTGAAGATGAAGTAAAGTGAAAAAATGAATGGATTAAAACGAATTAGGATATAGTAGTTAGGTATTTTGAGAGCATTTAGGTCGTCCAGTTGCGAATATTCCAGACATTAAGAGTTCTGACAGTGGCTAACGTAGAGCTATCGTCGGGAAAATAAATTACAATAGATAAGAACAACAATGACCGTAGAGAGCGAAAAGAAGTACGTGAAACGAATGCAAATTAGACACCTTGTGATGGAAACTGTTCTAACGAATTTGACGTCAGCATTCGAGAAACAAAGACCAGCAAGCTGGTGACTTCTCTCGTAGCAGCTGCGTTCGCAACAGCGGTAGCTGAAGCGATAGAATCACCTCTGCCGTGGCAGCCAACGTGTTGGCTGTAGTAACGTCAGTATCGTAAATGCTGGGGGGGGTGGCGAGGGCGTCTACGCCATAGTGCGAGACGCATTGCTGCAGCCCGCTAATTTAAATTTCTCGTCGGCCAATTAGCTTTTTTGTTTCATCTTGATCTGCGCCGCCGCCGCCGCTGCCGCTCCCGGGGGTAAAAATAGCGTCGCGGGGTGCGAGGTGGAGTGGAGCTGGAGATCAGAGTGGAGTGCTGTGCACCGGCGCGGCGCCGAAGAGAACAAAATGCGAGCGGCCTGTGGGACAAAAACACTGCGGGTGTTGCCGACCGCCACACTGCAAGACAATTGCGTAGGAATCAGCAGTTGAAGAGAATACCCGTACCCCCAAACAAATGATTGCAAGAAGGATTTTTAAAATATTAAATTAGTTTCGAGTGGCGCATTTTTCTTCTTACTTAAACAATTGTTTACTGTATTAACATTTGAAATATTGACTGGAATTGGCTCTATAAGTACGATGCAGTATTGTTTTTTTTTTAATTATTGGAATTGGGTTGATACTGGCTTTTAAACAAGATTTATCGGTTTCACATAACTGCTTGCGCTCAATCAAGTAATGAAACGTCTCTCCTAAACAATGATCCGAGATAGGTGATGCTTAATACTGTAAATAGTTTCGATGCTAATCGCTATGGATAATGTAACTTCGTTCTTAAACTTCTAAATGCTAGCATACATTTTTCTAACAGACGGAATCAAGGGAAATGACACGTGATTCATCAAATATTAGCAATATTGTAAGAATTTATGGTAGGCAGTCTGATTATGCAATTTAATTGATTGCAGAATTTTGATTAAAATTCAACCTTCTTTTTCCTCCTTCATGTGGTATTTATTAATATTTATTTTGTTCATATGAAGTTTCTTTCCAGTTGGAATTTCTTTGCTTTCTCATAATGACAATGTTTTTAAATTCTTAAAACGCGTTTCCATTTTAAAGCATCTTTTCGCATTTGAAAACCCACACTCTTCCGCCAATATTTAACCCAAAAAACAATATAATCATTTTTATCATTTTTTACGCGCACGTAAAGCTTCAAATGCGTCGGAAAACAGGTTTTTCTAACCAACAGCTCCATGGCCCTTCCGAAGCGACACTTCGTATAGTTGTCAGCTTCTCCCACGGGCTCCCTTACTGCTCTGGACGGCTTTCTTTTCGTCCCACGTTGCGTCCTCTGCCGTCCGGGCCAAAGGGCGTGCGGCCGGCGCAATTTCGCCTTGGTGCTTGTGATTACAATCGAGATATTTTTAATTGTACCTGCACGGTCGGCCGACGGACCCGAGGAAAAAATACTGCCCGCGTCAGACGACCGGCGACGGTGGCGCCGCACGATGGTTTGAAAGACCCAAAAGGCGGGCAAAAACCGTTTACGTTCTAACTGTCCAATTAACGCATCCTAGTACACATGAAAGAAAAAAGCGCACTGTTTCATGTCCCATTTCCATTTTATGATCAGTCTTGAATTTTTATCTATAATTGTATAGAAGGTATAAAGGTTTTTAAGCAGCTAGTTGACGATAAATTTATTCGCCTCTGCGATCCATATTTCTTAGTATTTCATTGTTAATGATAGAACATTGTCTCCTTTGCTTGTTTGTCATTCTCACATCACCTTTATACCTTATTAGTACAAAACTAGATTTAATAGTTTCATATTTGTTGAAAATATTTGCTGAAACCATGTATGCGAGAAGAAATATTTTATTTACGTATTTTGACTGTTAAATTAATGTACAAATTGTTTGACTACTAATGTTCAGCAATTAGTTCTTTATGTAATTAGTTTATGATGTTAAGCTTTATTACATGAGTACATGTTTTGAAACGACGGTAAGAACGAGTTTTGAAATTTGTTCGAATGCAGTTAAGCAACATTCTAAACGAGTTGCATATTTTTTGTATAACAGCATTATAAATTTATAAGAGAATCAAACTTAATTCTGCGAAACAACTTTGTTGTAACGTCTAGGGTATTTGACATCTGTGCGAGAAAACTGCGGGCAGCTGTTCCGTTTATCTCTACTTTCCACGATTTGTGTGAATGTGTGATGACGCAATTATTCATACGTTAGATCTAATACCCCATCATTTGTGCCGTAAAATGCTCGATTAAGAACGATTTTTTGCAACAGAAAAGGTCGTTTGTAATGCTGGTATACAAAAATAAATATTCAAATTAATTTTGTAAAAAGTGTTCCAGAATTAAAAAATTCTTTGAAATTTATTTGTGATGATTACTTTTCCGACCATTTTTTAATTTCTAATTACATTTTAATATGATGCGTGGATTCAGATAATGGGGTGGAAAGATTCACGTTAATGTATCATAGAGGCTCGTTATTGATGGGAGGAAACCATGGATATAATGGCTAAAAGCAACCAGCCAGATTGCCGGCTAGATATTCAGCCCTGAAGAAGTCGACTTTGATCCAGTTCTTTAGTTATACCCGAAACTCCACCAACATTGGGGCTTGAAATTGGGACCTTCCGGTTTACGAAACTTCAATTGCAAGTTTGCTTTCCTTAAAGGGGGATGCCGGCGTCGCTAACGTAAGGGATTGGAGCATCGTTTAGGCCAATACTGAAGGTATATTGCACCAGTAACAAGCTGTTTTGCATCAGCAATAATAATAATAATAATAATAATAATAATAATAATAATAATAATAATAATAATAATCCTCAGGGGAAGATATTTTTGTCGCTGTTTTGCCATTCCGGCCCATAGCTGGGTGCCGGCGGAGGCAGTGGGTCGGCACACGCGTGACTGCCGTGAGGGAGCCCCTCCCCCTCCCAGAGTTGTTTTTAGGTCAGCAACAGGAAGAAAACGGACGGCTTCAAGCTCCCTACCGGTGGTTTATGTACCTGCGCTCGTAAACTGCTCGCGGCGCCCTCTGCCGCCGCGCCGACCGCCACCGCCGCCGCCGCCGCCGCCCAGCGTTCCTCCCCAGTCCCACGCACGTGTGACCATCTGCGTAGCTTTGCCGTCGCTTGCGCGAGTTCGCCCGAGGGCGATGCGAAGTTGTGGAGGATGTGGTTTTCCGCGAAACGGGTTGATTTTATTTATTTAGATTTATTTATTTAGACAAAAAAATACAGTAAAAACTGTATATGACGTATGGGGGAGAAGATTATCTATGCACGTTTTCTTGAGTTCCAGTTTCCCTTCCCGTCATTTTAACTATAAATAGTTGAAAAATGAGTAAAAGTTTAAAATAAATAAATAAAATAAAATTTTAAAGAATTACAATAATAGCAATATTTGAAAAAATAGACATTTTCATTTCCGAGTTATAGAAAACTTTTTTGCATCGGTAAACGAATTATAAGTATGATTTTTTTGCATAGCTAACAAAATAGTAACTCGTTCTTACCTCTACTCTTACCGTTACAAGCAAAAGGAGAGTTTAAAAAAACGTGCACATTGTGAAGCTACATTTACGTCCAGAAGCAAAATAAGGGGCCGTCTTAGCATTTGTTCAATAGATCTGGGAAACTGGACAAAAATATGATCGATTCGGGGGTCATTGACCCGGAAGCTGAAGTACCTTATTTATTACAAACATATTAAGTCTTTTACGAAAATTGTACAATACAAATGTAAACTAATTGAATATATATCAGTTTTGTTATAATAAATATTTTTCGTTTTGATAATCAGTATAGTCTCTAATTGTATAGAAATAGTTATGCAGCATCTGTTGTGACTGAATTAAAGAGAAGTGATTTAAATCGGTATTCACGGAATTAGAACTATCAATTAGCTTCATTTTATACTCTTAATTTCTCAGTTATAATGTTTTACTTTAGTTTTTGTGTTTGTGTTTCAACGTTTTCAACCTTCTATTACGTGAAACAAAATCTTACTAATGTTCTTGTGGTGAACCAACTGTATTTTATAAGTGTGTATTAATAGGAAATTAAAATTTATTTTTCTCTTCTGCATTTAACATTTCATAAAGAGTTTGCAATGAAAATTGAGTACATAATTGTAATTCATGTCAACGTTAATTACTTACATAAAGTTAATTTTTTAATTTAACTTTATTTTTTTAATTTTCTTCTTCGGCCATACAGCCTTTAAAGGGATTGAACAATTATAGTAAATAAGTTTTTAGTCTTGGCATCCCTAACATATTGAGATCTCTTTCGTGACTTAAAAAACTGACTTTTAAATATTATTATTTGTATTCAATATACAATTATAAATATTTAAAGTAATGGTTGTGTGTATTGTGTAGTCAATTTTGTAATTTGTTTTGATGTTTATTTAGGGGGAATAATTTTTCTTAGGGAAATCCCGCAGAGTATAGCCGAATAATATTAAAAGTTTTGATTGAAGGAGAGGAATTGAGAGCAGAATGAAAATTATTCGCAGTTTGATAAATATGATTTGTAGTACTCGTAATTGAATTAACTTGTACGAATAGTTCTCTGTGATTCTGTAAATTTGGTATAAACCATGGGATTTTGATTATTTTTCTAAGGCATTGGTTTTGTACTACCTGGAGTTTATCTATTGTTAATAATGCAGTATTACCCCATACTGGGCATCCCCAAGTAAGAAATGTAAGATTATAGTTTTAAAAATTAATAGATGACATTCTATTCTTAAAGATGAGTTTTTGTTAATGAAGGGGTATAGTTTTTTTATACTTCACATTGACAACTCAATCTCACTAACTCAATGTTTTGTTGTTGTTTTTTGCACAGACAATTACGAAAAATATAATTGTATTTAGTCTGAATCTTATTTGATACGTCCTCTTTCAAAAGCTGTGTAGAAATTTTAATAAATGTAAAACTAATTTTTAATATTTGTGCCGTAGAAATGTTCGTATACATTTTATTTATAACGAATATTTATTTTTTTGTTTCAGGTAAGCTACGGACTTAACAACTGCGTCAGAGATCGAAATCCCAGCGAACTCCATGCAGTAACAGTGCGGTCCGTCCGCGCAATTGCATCTTCGAATGCAGAGGTGCTCTGAGGTCAGCGGCAACAGGGCATATTGTCAGCTGCTCCCACATTAAAGCGGGCGAACGATGGACGAGATGTGAAATTCGGTTGTAGATTGTTCCCAGGCCGGGGTTGATCCAGGGTTGTTTCGAGGATCAGCATGTTGGCGGTTTGTGTTCAATTATTATAAGTCCCTTTTTATGTCCTTTGGGCGGAAATGGCGTTGCCCTTCCGGTTTGAGAAGGGTGACTGACCAAAAAGAACGACGGTTTTGCATGTAGTTGGTCAACTTAGGTACTTGGGAATTTTAGTGGTTAGTGAATTTAAATGAAAATGGTTTGTGCACTTGCAATCAAAGTGAACCGGTTTAAGGCTTGGGGGCAGGGAGTATTATTCATTTAGAAGACCTGTTCTTTTCTTCTATTTAAAGAGGCTCTCTCTTGGTGCCTCTTTCAGTGATTTTAAGTTGTAAAATCACGAATAATTGTACTAGATAGGCTTAAGAGAAGTTATGTGGTTGACAAATGGACATTAATCTATGAAAATATCTTTCGTGTCGTATTCCTTCATTTATTTTTCAATTCGAAGCACTCGTTTCGTTTTTGTACAGCAGATGTGTAGGTAAATATTATCTGTTCATATGTAAGAGTTTGATTCTGAGTAATTTCTGACTTTTTGTTAATTACTCAGTGAATCTCAGAAGAAAATGAACATTGCCAAATGGTGTTATTTCTCAAATATTTTACCGTTTTCTCAATGTTACTTTTGTGACACAAGATAAGATAAATAAAAGTTGTAATTCAGAGTATGATTTTGTGACCAGAACAATAAATCATCTTAATTTCGAGAATTAGTCGACATCGTAAGAACTCGTTTTCTACTTCTCAACCTATTTCTACAGGAGTGAACGAGTTCCTTGTAAATCATTCAATTATGAATCTACAAGTAGATTGTTCGAAATTTTACCACTGGCGCTTCTTGAAGGTTTTATTACTACTTAGCCATTAAGGTGATCCGCTTACCGATTTAATCGCACTTCAGAGAATCATCCAGTGCTCGCAGAAAGGGAGAGCGGAGGTTGGACGTTCAGAGAACGCGCGACTAGCACAGGAGCCAGAGCCATTTACTGTCTCCTCAATCGACAGGCTCAGGCAATGCGGCGTCCTTATGTTCGCCATTCACCTTGCACCGCGCTGTAAGTGGCCGTAGAGCGGGCCTTGAACTCCGGTCCTCGGCGAACGCGACTGCCGCCCGTCTGCTGGCGACGACACGGTGTCTTGCAGTGCGAGGTTTCACCGATCTACGCGGTCAAAAGCAGTCATTACATCTGTGATATTTGACATTTTTTACTAGTGAACTATGAATTAAAAAGTTCGAGGATTTATCCTGTACTTACTTCGGTAATACATGTACTAAAATTGTAACGATACGTAGAAGATTAGCATGGTCTTTGCG
>BOPP01000123.1:3623614-3634218 GCA_017312745.1 Gryllus bimaculatus | reverse complement strand
CTCCTCCTCCCCCCTCTCTGTCTTCCTTCGTTCTCCAATGACGTTCAGAACTTTTCTCCAAATCTGTCTTACTGCGACCCACAAACAGTACTGGCATAGGCATTTGTCATCACGAGAATTGACCATCGTCGCTCTAGGAGAAACTGAGAATCACCGAAAGCTACCTCTTCTCTGCTAAAAGTCTGCCTGCATCTTCCTGGAATTGATGGGCGGGAAACCCGTAAAAGACCCGACCAGAGCAGCCTGCCATAAGAATTTTCATCTGACCGTAATTAGTTCGCGCCCAGCCATTTTAACTGTCTTTAAAAGTCAGGCCAAGGCCAAGCCTCGAATCGGAGACCGTTTGGTAAGTGCAAGGGCTATTAGGGGAATCAAAGGACTCACTCCCGTATATTATCGGGGGAGGAATACTTCATTGAAGATTTAAGTAACTATTGACAGACAAGGATGTGTTTCTAGTTTTTGATTACTACTTCTTCTCTCAGCATATTTATTTTTTCAAGTTGGCAGTACAAACTGATTAATCACCTGTTGGCACACATGTTCACTTGTTCACTTAAGAAATAATATTCATTTAAAGCATCCGTATGAGAAATTTTTCACGTATGTCTTATATTTGTCCCGTATATGATATTTGTATAAAATTAAACATTACGTTACTAACACTTAATCTAAATCAAGCACAAAGAGGAAAAAAAATGAGAAATGATACTTGTATTTCCATTCAGTGAGTAATGGTCAAATTTACAATTCAATCAAGTTGTGCAAAAGTATGCTTGAGTCGACATTGTGCAGTTGAATTTTCAAACGAGTAAAATAATCGATCACCTAACTATACATAAGGGATTTTTATCCTTCAGAAAGATTCAAAAACTGGAGATGATCATTAATGATAAAACATGAATGTAATGAATGAATGAATCTTTGGCGTTGAGCGTACGAAAACTTCAGGCGTCTTTCCCGTTGCCACTGAAGGACTCTGCGTCCCCACTGGCCGCTGGCGAAGTTATACTGACTGCAAGCACTGTACTTCTTAAGTCATGCGCAACTGTCTGTACAACGTTTTCTGCAGCTCGATAAATTCCTTGAAGGAATCGTTTCTAACAGTTCTGGCTAATACAAGAATTTAAATAAATAATATAATTAATAACATAAATATAAAATAATAATAATAATATAATATAATATAATATAATTATTATTTATTAACTTCAAGAAATTATAAATATGATTCATTAAAGTTTATAATTAGTTACGAGATTGTAAGGAAAAATGCTGTCGTATCGAAGAGCCGAGATCGACTAAGGCAGGTAGTGACAGTGGCGATCGCGAGTACAAGGATGAAATCCTGCTCGGGCATGGATGTATTTGTGATCCATCCCTTCACCCTTCCTATCTATCATCCTATCATTCATAACTTGACTACAAATAGATTATTTTATAGAGATTTACGTGATTATTTTCCGTCTCATGAGCGCAACGATTTATCATCCCCTGCCTCGCCTCTCTTGGAGCTTCGCAATGGACTCTCCATCTCCCCCTCCTCCCCCTCCCCCCTTCCTCCCCATTAACCCCTCCCTCTCCGTTTCTCTCACACGACCGTCGCGGCGCTCGAATTTCGTTTTCTACATTCTGATTAATACAAGAAATTTAAAATAATGAATAATAATAATATAACAATAATAACAATAATAATAATAATAATAAAAAATTTAATGAAAACATATTTTCTAACTTCTTGAATTTATAATTCGTTACGAAGTGTAACGAAAAATGCGTCGATCGAATAGCGATCATCTCTAAGACAGTAGTGTCGTGCGATCTCGGACGAATTCCCGCCCTCGGGCATGAAATGTATTTTGATCATCCCTTCACCTTCATCATCATCATCATCATCATCATCATCCGACCACTCATTAAAAAGGTTAATAATTCCCTGCGCGAGCAGGAGCCCTGGCTCTTAATAGGATGTGCAGTTGCTAAGAAAAAAAAGAAAAAAAAAATAATAAACAAAAGTTGCAACAAATACCATGTTGTTTTTTTCATGCAGTAATGTTTTATCCATAGCATCGTTAAAAAAATTAAAATACGTCGATACTTCAGCACAATAAAAAAATGTGACACATTCCATTAACTGACTAACAAATCGATTTCTTTATAGAGATAGTGATCATTTCCGGTCTCCATGAGGAAACCATTTACTCAGCCCTGCCTCGCCTCTCTTGGAGCTTCTCAATGGACTCCCCATCCCCCCTCCTCCCCCTCCTCCCCTCCTCCCCCTCCCTCCTCCCTCCTCCCCTCCCGTTTCTTCTCACACGACCGTCCGCGCGCTAACGAATTAAACTGCCCTGGCACTGCACTTTTTCCGCGCCTCGCACGGCTGTACGTTTGCCTCATGACAGGTAAATTTCCTTGGCGGCCACCGGAATGTTAAACTGCGGTGTGGATGTATTTTCTTTTTTTTTCTTTTTTTTTCGACGAATTATTTCTGTCTCCCGCCCTCTGTTAATTACTCTGCGTTCGACGCGCCGCCGTGTTTATTTTTCTCGCGCAGGCTAGCGCGTTGGCCGCGCGTGTCTCGTAACCTCGCCTTATCCATTACTTTATTGGCACGTCGCTGCGCCTTAGGCAGCGAGTGCATCGTGGTCTTTGGCGCTGGCGTGGCAAAAATTGGCCCGGGCAGGTTCGGGCAAGGGAAGTTGGTAAGGTAGGAACGAAAAGGGAAGAGGATCGTGATAGGAAAAGGATAACGGAAAGGAGACACGTAAGGAAATTTGAAGAAGAGAAATATGTTTCTAATTATCAAAAAATAACTTCAGTATTACTGGTAGCAGTGGTGCCGCTTAAGGGAATAATGGCGGATTAATGGTGTAATACGTTTGTTCGGTACTATAATAACAAAAGTAATAATAATAATAATAATAATAATAATAATCAGACAACTAAAGTGTAACATATGGTTCATTAGCTGAATTCAAATGACTTTCTAAGTTTAGAGGAAATCGGTTGGAAAAAATGCCGTTTAGTGCCGCTGAACCAGTATTTTGGATTAACGTGTGAAATGTTGGGCAATCCATCTGAAGATTTCACGGCCGGTTGACCTCAAAATGTACTGATAAAAATTGTAGTAATTACAATGTCAAACTGATTTCCCTCGTCCTTTCGGAACATCCGCTATATAATCGTATACTGTTTGTTAACCTCTCCAGCCTTCAGTCATAACAGTTCCTTAGTTGCATCCTCGATTCTTATCTGTCGCTATCATCACGCTGTCTTTTTTTCTGTCCATGTGGTCTCCCGTCGTACGTAAGTTAAACTTGCTCCTTCCCACTCCCAAACTCATCCTTTTATATCATCGACACTTACTTATGTGCCATACTGTGTCGCATCCCCTCTTTACTTAATTTTGTTGTACTGCACCCCTGCGCAACATCGCGTTCCTGCCTCGGCCAAACGTCCACTACCTCAAAACTACCACATCCCCATTCCAGCCAACATTGCCAGTACCCGACTCAGTCGAGATACCTGGGCTTTACATACTTTTATGGACGTAAACTCGCGCAGTTTACTCCTATAGCGTAGCAACCAGTCCACGTCCCTTTGCGCCCGAAAAAAAAGGCAGGTCACAAACTGAAACGAACCTTGGAGGTGAGAAGTGTAGAACAAGAAAGGAAACGGACACGAAGAAAAAAAGTTGGACGCGAAGATAAAAAAGTAAAACTGCCGTAGAAAAGAGAGAAAGAATCTATTAAACAGATATTCAAATAAAAATTTAAAAAAAATCCACAAAAAAAAGAAAATGGAACTTTGAAAGAAGATCTGTGGAAAGAAAGGATCAATAATAATGGTTCGAAAGAGTTTGAACTGAAGTTCCGTGTAATGAAAAGAGAGATGCATGCGATAATAATAGAGAAAGGGGAAGTAACTACCATTAAAAGTAATTCAACTCAGAAAAGGAAAAAATCTTTTTTTTTTCGAAAATAATGTAAAATCTCTTACGGATACATATTTTTGCATATAAGTTCAAGTTGTATAAGCAATTTCTTCGCTCTTTTAATTTGGGATATTCGAAAGCTAAACATTTGAAAAGAAAATGGAATACTCCTTTTTCTGTCACAAATTTTTGCTAAGAAGATGTTGTTGTAAAAGATGGAGATGTAAAGATAATAAGAATTATACGAAATATGAATTTATATACTTAGTACATTTTTCTGAGAGTTTCATCCTCAAAAATATTACTCGGAGCTTCGAGATAGCATATAGAAATTTCTCGAGAGTTTGAATATCAATGTAAAAGCTTCGATGCTTCATTTTTTCTGAAAACAACGATGAACAGATGTGTCAATCTTGCTTAAATACAAAATACCTAAGCAATTACTTTATAATATTAGTCTGCATTGCCCTTATTTGTATTTGAGAAAAACAAATGTTCGTAGTTACTTCACACTGTATGAGATGTCTTAAAAAATTAACTAATTAAAAACAGCTTTCACAAACGATGATTTGTTGGTCAAATTTATGAATGACTGTATAAGAAATGAAATTGTTTGCGCCAGTCATTGATACTATTATTCTTCGTAATTAGGTTTTAACTCATTGATCTTGATTCTTTTTCTTGTTCCAAGAGTGTCACCACCTAGGGGGTCAGATATATCTACAGGTGGTCCCTCCTCGGTTGTCACCTCGGTTTACAAACTTCAACCAGTCTATTTTTGGCTGTTTATCGGTAAAATTATTTTAAAGAGTATTATCTGGTGTAAATCAATTGACCTTGCCAAGCCTTTTGTAATATTAGTCGGTCTCTTTCCTGGAATCGCGAATTTCTGCTTGTAGAATGAAGAAATGAGTTTAATCATTTTTTCTGTGTGAAGTTTAAGTTCAAAATGCTGTCATTCTCTTTTCTTGATTCTGTCCATCAATTCTCATAGTACTTCGAATGAAGAGGACTTTTAAAGTGTTCTGTGCTCATCCCGAGACACATGAATCTGAGCTTTCTCGTGCTCATTAAATTTAGTCGCTTTATTTATTGGACATAGTAATGAATAAATCGAAATGGTTGTGCGTGTATGGTGAATTCTCATTTGCAAATGCAACTCGTTACGTAAGCAACGTCATTTCACTCTCGGGTGTAACTACATTTGCGTATAATCTGTGTGAGCTTCTAATGACGGATAAAGAAGTGAGTACCATCATGGACTGTATAGTGGCAGCGACTGGGGCGCCCTACGCGTAGTTGGTATCGTCGGGGTCGTCTGTGATGTCGTAGCCGTAATTGGTGTGGTAGATATCGGCGGTGTCGTGGGCGTTACGTCCCTCAGAGGCATCGAAGACGTTGCAGATTTTATAGGTGACCCATGTGTTGTAGGGTTCGTTGTCGTCGTAGGCATTGCAGCCATCATTGGCGTTGTAGTAATCTTAGGGGCTGTAGGCATCGTATACGTTTAGGCATCGTACGCGTTGCAGGTACAGTTGGTGTTGTAGGCATCATAGTCGTTGTAGGCATCGTAGGCATTGTCGGCATCGAAGGCTTCGCAAACATCGGAGTCAGTGATGTCGGAGGCGTCGCAGGAGTTCTATTTTTCGTACGCATCGTACGTGTATTAAGTAAAGCTCATAGGCGTGATAGAAATTACTGACGGCTTAAAGAAAAACATTATTAGTGTTTGGCGGCAACGTCAGCATTGCTGAAGGCGTCACATGAGTTGTGGACATATTGGCGCTGTCGATTTGGAAGCCGCCGTAGACGCAGGCCTGCTAGGCATCGTAGGCGGAGCCGTAGGCGTAGGCGTAGGCGTAGCCGTAGGCGTAGGCCTAGTCGTAGGCGTAGGCGTAGCCGTAGCCGTAGCCGTAGCCGTAGGCGTAGCCATAGGCGTAGGCGTACCAGTAGGCGTAGGCGTAACCGTAGGCGTACCCGTAGCCGTAGCGTAGCCGTAGGCGTAGGTGTAGTCGTAGGCGTAGGCGTAGGCGGCGTAGAAGGCGTCAGCGATGTCGTAGGCGTCGCGGCGTCTCCTGACGCTCTTCTCCCCAATTAGCAGCCCCTCCCCCGGCGCCACCCCCTCGTAAATATCGCTACCTTTCCACTTCCCGCGTCCTGCCGCCGCTATCTTATATCTTCCCCTCCTTGGAGTTTCATTTTTAGACATTAAATCACGTCCTTCCCGCGACTTAATTTTTTTTTTCTTATTATTATGATTTTTCTTGTGATTACCGCGTGTTAATATCGCGAAGAGATTCAAACTAGGAAATGATTTATTTTACGAAATTTCTTCCATCCAGGTCGCTTGTTTTTTTTATTATATTTTTTTAACCCGTCGTCGTCTTTCTCTTCTCCCTTTCCCTCTCTCTCTCTCTCTCTCTCTCTCTCTCTCTCTCTCTCTCTCGCTCACTCTCTCGCCTACGAAACGACACCGGTTGCGAAGCAGTAAATCAGGGAAAAAATATGACGGTGTATTTTAACTTGCCGCGAGAAGAAATTGGAAACTTAAAGTGACCTGTTAGATGCGCGGAGGATGACACTGATTGTGATTTATTCGTAATTCAAGGAAGGTGCTGCCGCGGGTTTTTTGATTAACTTTCAGCGCAGGAGCCCTATACCTCGGGGACCGCTTGTTAGCCAGGGTTCCGTAGAAGCTGCCTCCGCCACCCTCGCCGCCGCCGCCGCCGCCGCCGCTCCCGGTGGCTACGCCCATTTGTCCACGCTACTGCACCTTGAGCGCTAGCGGTGGCAAAGGGCGTGGTGTTGGAGGGAATGCCCTTTTTGTTTTTCAGGTCACGCAAGGTTTAGTGAGATGACCAGAGGTCCTTGTCTGTAGGGATATCAAGACGAAAGTGAGAAGTTGATGAGTAAAGGATTGATTTTTATCTCGATTATTGTTATTTTTTTAATTATTCTGTGAATATATCAATTACTAAGAACAAATATTTTGAGAAAATCAATTAAAATAGGTAGCTGTCATTTTCTTAGTTTCCTATTCGAGAGAGATACCTTTTTTTAATTTACTGGTCATTCGGGCTTCGATGTTGTAATCCCAAATCCTTGCCTATGTAAAGTAGATGTAGTGCTACCAGGATGAATGTGAATATTTGATGCTTAACGTTGATATTTAACCCCGTAGTTTTTCTTGCTTATCCTGCTTTACATAAGAATGATCAGATTTATTATTTTGGATTGAAAAACCATAATTACTTGTATTTTTATATTATATTTTGTAACTTAGCAGCGTTGTTAACAAGTATCGTGTTTTCAGTTTCTTGAAAAATATGAAACCTATAATAATAATAATAATAATAATAATAATAATAATAATAATAATAATAATAATAATAGTAATGACGACGAAATCTCGGGATTACTAGATGTTTAATCCGCCAAGTCCCATGAGAATGTCTCCGTTATGATCGTTCTTGGTCTTGTGTGATTTCTAAGTGCATCTGTCTATTTTATGCGGGAAGTTTTTTTGTAGAAAATGTCATGAAGTAAATAATGCAACAAAGAGTAATATGTGTGGTTTTTCCGGTAAGAGAAAAATATGTACTTTTTTCATAATGACAGTATGATTTTAAACTTTGATTATTATATATATTATATATATATATATATATATATATAATATTTTATATATATATATATTCTAACAACCATACACTCTAACTACGCATGGGCAGTAGCGGCATGAACCGTAACGGCTTATAAGATTTCTGCCTCGTGAGCGAGCTTTAAAAATCTAGGGAGCAGGATCTTCACAGGTGCGAGAGGTTTGACCATTGACACATAAATCAACACAGATTGCACGCAAAGAGCGTATAATTTCCATAACTTTTAGTGACCATAAGTTCATGAAAAAACAAGATATAGAATCGCACTTTTACAAAGAATAATAAAACACAAATAGGAACCTTTAAACACAGCTCATGTGAACTGAACCATAATTTACTTCAAAATTGATACCCTGACATAATTACCCTAACTTACACCTGGGAATTCCCTTGGAAAATTAATTATATCTAAATTTGTGCTATCATTCTCACATGAAATAAAATCATTTACAAATCTCTCCGCCTCAAGATATTTAGCATGTAACAGAACAAAATGGTGTACAAGTGCACCTACTCTAATTTACAGATTGAACTGTGTCTGAAAATCGCGAATAATAAATGGTCTAAGTAGAATGTTTTTAGGGCAGCATAGCGCATCAAAAGCTCTTGCTACTATACATACTGTAGTTTTGATGGCCACCGTGTCCTTCAATTCTTAACTTTCTATGACGTAATTTTCCCCTGCCGACGTGAACTTGACGGCTAGTTTTTGCGGATACCTAATGTTCTGTAGATTTTTGGCCGTGATGGTCGTGGCGGAGTGGTCGCTGCGCCTGACGCGTTGGATTGCGCTCTGCGTCGTAGAAAGACGGGGAATTCGCGTCCATGTCGTCTCCTGGTTGCCTTCTTGCGTCCTCTTCCGTTCTTGCGTTTTTTCGATCCGTCTTCCTTACCTTCGGTGCCAATCCTCGGCCTCTTCTTTTCCTCGTCTGCTACGGGCTCTGACTACGCCACGGTGCGAATGTTCCTTGCAAACGTTTAACGAATCTCGTGCAAGTTCCTCGCTCGTTGCTACTTTTACTTTGACAAGCCTAGAATTTTTAATGTTTCCTCACAACGGGTATCTTTTTACTTCCAGTGTTGTTAATTGAAGAACCACTAGCTACATTAATTGGGCATAATCTCGCGCGGACGACTAGCTAGAGTTCTGTTCGACGGCGAATACTCCTACCTAAGTAGTCCGTGCAGCGGAACACAATATCTAAACTAATGTTTAAACGAAAGTGTTGACTCGGCGCACGGTGGATCCAAAGAGCAGTTGCTTATCTGCGACGCGTGGTGAACATGAAGGAAACAGGAGGTTCCGGTTGAGGGTTCGCGTATTTATGGTGCGGCGTCCTGGAGAAATTTTCCGTGATGGGGGGGGGTCTGCTTCCCTCGTTTAACCCTTCCAAAGAAAATCATAGCTCGCTCAGTTGCATTCGTTGTAGCGGGCAACGGATACATAGGCGCCGCGTTTAAGTAGCTTTGCCTTACACGCTGTTATCCTCGTGCTTCCGTAGTGTTTCACAACTGAGACGGTTGGGGGGGGTGTTATGGGGTTGCACAATCCATAACGCACAATTATAATATATAATATATATATATATAATATATATATATATATTTTATATTATATAATTTTAATCAAAACTACTTTTAACATGCCGCACAGTTGAGGCTGTTTACAAGGAATGCAAATATTCAACATATACCGGCCCAATAGGACATATTTCATTGCCTTCTACAATTTGTATCGATATAATTTCAAGTGGCTCTAAGAAGTTATTACGAAATAAATTAAAGTAACTCGGGATACATATTTGTGCACAATTTACAATCTAACTTCTCCTCTTTGTCATCAGGATGCACCTTTATAATAATGTTCTTCATCTGATTTCTAGAGGATTTTGTGGCATACCCTTCTACGCAATACTATCCATTCGTCAACTATTCTGTATATAATTCCCTGAATTATGTGGTTAAGTATGAGATTATATAACTTTCCATTTCTATTTGAAATTATGGAGTGTAATTCTAGCAGAGATTTCCAAACACTAGTGTAATTTAAATCAATGGCTTTCCTGAATTTTCAAGCTATCTTCAATCATAAACTTACTGTTTAACTATCAGTTAATGATGCTGACTGGTTTTTTTTTTAAAATAATGTTGTGTGTGCTATACTTGTGTCATGGGGTCTATATACTTATAAATATTTGGACAGCAACGATGTAAATGCTAGAGTGGCTGTACTACGTGAATAAGCGGTCGGACTTTCGCAGGTACACGAAGACGCGCATTTTGCCATTCCTCGAGCTCCCGAATCGAATTTTAGGCTGGTCTCGCGGGTGATTATATTCTTTAACTCTGTGTGATAGATGTGGGCTTCTTCTTGTGCTCGATTCACTTCGTTCTACTAATACTCCAGCCGCTTTCGCCACTATGCTTGATCCCGCCCTTTCGTGCTGATCATTATTCATCCTGGGGCGCATTCATATTTGTGTCTCGCCTCTTGTTAAGTGCGGTTACTGATGGACATCATGCGGGTGGAATCAGAGGCTTTCCGGCCTAGAATCCGAGACAAAGGTTAATTTTTTTTGAGCATATAAACATAGGATGCGTACGGAAAAATGTACCTTTTTTTTGTTTAACTTTTTCAAAATAATTTTGGAAAAGTTTAAGTTTATAGCGAAGATCGAATGATTCGCGGCTTGAATTCTGAAAGCAACAGACCTAGAGTGTTAATAGTTAAGGTGGTTGAATAATGTTGTAAAAATGAAATACTTTTCGTTCATCATCTAGGTAGATCATCATAGTCATTCACGCTTTCTAATTTTTTTTAAAAAATATTTTCGATGATGGCGAGGTTTTTTTTTTTTCGTTATTTCTCGAAGCCTCATTTGCAAATGTTTAGGCCTGGAAGTATTCCGAAACTATATGATTTATTGTTGGTCCGCGCAATGTTTTGGTGTTAGAGTTGCTATAAATGTTTAAAAACTGCTATAATTCGTGGATAGGGAATCATGAAT
>BOPP01000123.1:3553827-3579407 GCA_017312745.1 Gryllus bimaculatus | reverse complement strand
GTGTCCAGACCCCCGTGCCCGGCGCGGTAACCTTGCCCTAAGATGGATGAGCGGCGCCGTGGCACTAGGCCGGGGGCAGGGGCGTGTTAAATAGTGCTCTGTGTCCACGCATGCGCAACTTCCGCCCGGCTCGGCGCGCTGTGTATTAATTTAAAGTGTATCATATATGGGGGTGCAAACACATGTTCGTACATTGCGTGGCGTGTTTGTGCGCATGCGTCCGCCCGCCCGTTAGAGCGACGGTGCGCGTCCTCGCTGCTCGTTCTCCGCCGCCCCTCCGTGCCCGACGCCCCATTATTGCCTCATTACGTGTGTGATATGCGGAGGCTTACAAAATATCGCCCAGCGGTGAATGTCCTGTCCCGGGGGCGCGCGGGGTGGTTGGCGGGGGCGCGGGCGAAACCGCGCTGCGCGATCTCAACCCCTGAGGGAACGCGCCATTCAGTTCAGTGCGTGGCGGCGGCGGCGGCGGCGGCGTGCGCGCACGCGGGATTTTGGTCCGCTAATGCGGCGCTATGCATTGAAAGGAGCGGACGTGCAGGAATTAGACCTTCAGAGCGGCCGAGATTGAGTCGCCACCGCCCCAACGGCCGCCGCTGCAAGCCAGCAGCAGGAAGTTCCGCGCGCCCGCGCCCAACGCACGGTCCCCTTATGCCCGACGCGTAGTTGTTGCCTCAATGCGCCGCAGGCTGCAATTGTGCTTTCGTCTGCTTTCGAGCCCGCCGCCCCTTTCAGCGCAGTCCGCATTGCCGGCCGGGGAAGGTGCTTTTGGCGGAAGGGGTGGCTTTGATCCGAGTTCGCTTCCCGCTTTCGGACTCGCGTGGAAAACGGAAGGGTGTTGCGGGTATTTAATACACCGTACTTTTTTCTTACGTATTATGGGACCGTTCAAAGAATAATCCCTTGCCAAGGAAAGTAATTTATTTTCTATACATATTATGTTAAGGGCGAATGCCTTAATTTTCTAAATGTGATAGTAAAGTTATATGTCTCTTACTCGACTTTTATGACAGTTTGCTTGTAATGAATGTTAGGGCTAAGTACACGTTCCCATTATTTTTAAATAAATCGGTTTTCTTTTTTATGTTGAGTGCTGTGTTTGGTCGGCTCAAATACATAGCCAAATGTAATGATCGAAAATAATACGTTACTAAAACCATTAATAAACTTTAAAACACTGTACGCTTGAATCTCTTCGCAAGTTATTTAATGTAATTATCTAGTTCCAGGTGGAACATTATTTGTTAGACGCTATTGGAATTGTTTTACAAAATATTGTATGTAATATCTTCCCTTCACGTATTGTTAATCTAAATAATATTCATTATTCATTAGGTTTTTTTTTCTTTCAGAAAATTGTCGAGATATAATCCATCTGCTCCTTTTAAAGTAAATAGAAAAATAACGCTTGTTAACATTTGTTCCCGGAGAGAATTCAAAAGAGCACAACCACAAAAATAGGCCCACGAATGATGTTTCTTCGAAGAGTGGACAAACCTTTCAAAACGAAAATAAAAACTTGTTTTCGTGCACCCCCCGCAAGGTCGTCCGTCACCACCGTGAAGCAGCGTTGCGATGCCTTGCGCCTTGCTCCGAGAGGGCGGCCCCCCGAGAGCGGGCGCAGTGCTGCGGAAGCCGATGTCTCGCAGGCGGGGCGGCGTCTCAGGGCCTGCAGTCACCTGCGTCGGCAGGGTCCGCGTAGAAGGTGGCGGGGCCGCCGCGCAACCCCGCTGCTCCGCCGCCAGACACCGCCTCGCCGCTCGCCATCCCACTTACCGTGCCCTTGGCAGCACGCGCTAAACGCCCCCCGTGGCAACCGACTCACTCCCGCCGTCTGCCCGTCCTCGCTGCTCCCCGTCCTCCGTCTTCCTCCCTACCGTCCGGTCCCACCGCCCGTCCTCGACCGCCCCGTCCTCACCCCGTTCTCGCCGTCCCCGTCCTACGCCTCGTACCCCGCTTACGCGCTTCGGTCCTCGCCGTCCCCGTCCTCCTTACTGTCCCCGTCTCCGTCCCGTCCTCGCGCGCCCGTCCTCGCCGTCCGTCCTCCACGCCCCGCGTCCTCGACCGTCCCCGGTCCTCGACCTCCCCGTCCTCACCGTGCCCCCGTTCTCACCGTCCCCCGTCCTTCACCCGGCCCCCGTCCCAACCGTCCCCTTCTCAACCGTCCCCCGTTCTCACCGTCCCCGTTCTCACCGTCCCCGTCTCACACGTCCCCGTCTCACGTTCCCGTCCTCACCGTCCCCGTCCTCTCCGTCCCGTCCTCACCGTCCCTGTCCCTCACCGTCCCCCGGGGGGGGGTTTTTTTTCCCTCCCCCCCCCCCCCAAACCCCCCCCCGTCCCCGATCTCACCGTCCCCGGTTCCTCACCGTCCCCTCCTCAGCCGCCCCCATTCTCACCTCCCCGTCCTCACCGTCCTCGGTCCTCACCGGTCCCCGTCCGGTCACCGTCACCCGTCCCTCACCGTCCCCGTCCTCACCGTCCCCCGTCTTCAACCGTTCCCGTCCTCGATGTGTCTTGTCCTCGCTCCCCGTCTTCAC
The DNA here is from genome assembly GCA_017312745.1 of Gryllus bimaculatus. Lineage (NCBI taxonomy): Eukaryota > Metazoa > Arthropoda > Insecta > Orthoptera > Gryllidae > Gryllus > Gryllus bimaculatus. The sequence goes on along the minus strand of BOPP01000123.1, from coordinate 3,576,870 downwards.
GTCCCCGTTTTCTCGCCTCCCCGTCCTCAACCGTCCTCGTCCTCACCGTCCTTCGTCCTCACCGCCCCGTTCCTCACCCGGTCCCCGTCCTCACCCGTTCCCCGTCCTCACCGTCCACCTGTCTTCCACCGTCCCCGTCTTCCACCGTTCCCGTTCCTCGATTGTGTCTGTCCTTCGCTGACCCCGTCCTTTGCCGTTCACATGGCTTCGCTGGTTCTTATTCCTCGCCGTCACCGTCCTCGCCCGGACCCCGTTCTCACCGTCCCCCGTCCCTGTCTTCGCCGTCCCCGTGCTCGCCGCTGTTCTTACCTCCGCCCCCCCCCTCCACGGACCTCAGTTGGCGCCGTCCACGCTGCCCCGCTCGTCTCTCCACCGCCGTCCCCCCCTCGTCGCCGGGGGCGGTTTAAGTGGATGAAATGGGGGAACTGTAACCGGCGCGGCGGCTGGGGCGCCGGTATCTCGATGAGACGGGGACCCCGCGCCAATCGGCCGGGCCTCCGCTGGAAGGGAGTGGGAAGCGAGGCGGGGGCGGGTATAAAGAGAGTGGGCCGTGAGAGTATGTCACTCGCCGACGTGAAGAAGTAAGGTGTATGCCAAGTGAGGGAGCGCTTCCGGTACCTGATTCCGCCATCCCCGGCGCTACTCCTCCGTCGCCCTTTTCTGTCGTGCGCTGTTACGTGCTTGCTCCTCTTTTGGCCACTCTGAGTCTGTGCACCCTTCGTGCATTTACCATCCTGTCATCTCAACCCTTCTGAGATGCTAGCCACTTAGCGCGACTGCATCCGCACTTTCTTGCTTGCTCTGCGGGCGTAGCACAGTCGCACCCGACTATCTTATATCCTACCGCCTTATTCTCACCATTTAGCCAATCGCCAAGGTTGCCTCCCCGTTCTCATTATCACTCTTTTTTCCGGCTTGCCGGTCTCTTCAATGCCTTTTCATTCTGTTTTCTTATTGTTCGTCGCTTGTACTAGTTTGCTAGGCATTTTTAAGTTGCGAGAAGAATTTACGAAGACGTTGCTTTGATACCTCTACCACTACCTTATTTTGCCACTTGTTATGCCCTGTTTTCCTCCTATCAAACCTCGTCGTTCGTATTTTCTCTACAACTTTCATAGAGACGAGTTCCTTATTTAGCAATCTCCATCCTCGTCATTCCTTTTCTTCCTGATCCAGCGGGCCCGTTCATTGCTCTCTTAAACTTTCTTCTCTCTCATTTCCTCCCTGATCACAGTACCAACGCGGCAGCATCGTATTCTTTTCCCTGCCTGTCCTCTCTATCACAATTTCCATAATTGTCACTCCAAGTTTCATCGCCCGCCTTTCTCTCTCTCCCTCCTTCCGCGCCCGAGAAAGCCACCTTGAGGAACCTCAGGAACCTACTTTGCATGGCCTCCCCCATCTCCATTTGAGTCTGCTTTTGTCAGCCATTTGCTTTCTCTGCGTGATAAACTAGAGTTGTCATGTTTTTTTCTTACGTTTCCGCGGCTCGTTGGCACGATAATGACCATAGTGGTTTGCTTAAAAAAAAATAATTTAAAGAGAAATAGCGTTCCGTTGTCAACCTGCTTCGCCAACTACGGTAGCGCAGACTGAATTTGCCACCGTGTTTTTCCTGTAGTAGTAACTCAATAACACGATAATGCGAGAGATAAAATATTAATTATGTGTAATCTAAAATGGAATTTAAATGCTAAAAAAACCAGCTACCGCGCTATCTTCTGAAATCGTTATCAGGTGTGTTTCCATGTGGCCTGATCCCGGGGCGAATTTGACGCTATAAATCAGAGGATATCGTATTTCGTTAAAAATCCGTTTTGCTTCCCCGCAGAATTTATAAAAAAAATTTGCATAAAATGCAGGTTTGGTTGAATTATAAGCTACGTATGCAATTATCTGGGATTGGGGCAGCTGATAACACACCTATGCGTCCAGTTTACGTGTAATTACAGTATCCTTTCGCTCTATTTGCTTTCTGCCATTAATGAGTTTGACGAAATTATTATTCGAACCGGTGTAATGCACACGATGTTTGAATAATGCGGAGAAGTCATATTATATTTGTTAAAGTTCATAGGTCGTTTTGTTGTTGGTGAGGTGGTAGTAGTTGAATTTTCATTTAAACCAGAGTAAATGAAACAGAAAAAAAATAAACTTCATACTGTTTGTACCGAATAATTAATCGTCCGTTTTGATTCTGTTTCAAAGAAATTTTCCCAATTTAAGCAGCTTTTTTTTAAACTACAAATATCATTAAAGTTTTACGTTAAACAAATCATTTTGAAAGAAATGTTCGTGGAGTTTTTAATACAATAATGTTCTTCGCAATCTTATAGTATCAAAAATCATTTCTCTAATACCTCTAATTTTTCAGATTTCTAGTAATTTGTTATATTTCCCTAAAGTATAAACTTGTGCGGGATGATAAAAAAATCATTGGAGAGGGACGAGAAAATTTCAGTTTATTTTGTACACCCAGAATAGCAGAAGTTAATTTGAAAATCCACTGGATTTTTGAAAAATTGCAAAAATTAACATCTTTAGTTTTCAATTACGTTACAAATAAATATTACGTCTCTTAGGAAGAAGACTCATTGTGTGATTATGAATATTCTTTTTTATCAGCCACTTTCATTGATTCTATATTATTATTAGTACAACATTATTACAATAAAAATATGTCATTGTTTCCTCTCTTGACATATCCATAACGGTACTAATGTTTCTCCGTGCATAATTAGGATTGTTCCCACTCCTCACCTCGGATGTCCTCATCCTCAAATCCCTGTGCATCAGCAATCCCCGTCGGTTCATCTCTTTGCGGGCGTCGGCCTCGCGTCGCCGAGTTCCCGCCACCGAAGCGCAGCGGAGCTGCATTCCGCGGTATATTACCCGATAATGAATGCGGCGCGCTGCGTCCGCGTTTGCATTCGCTCTCCGGGCGGAGGTGACCGCAGCCCGACAGCGCGCGGGAGACGAGCGTGTCTCTCGCCGCGGCTGTCGTCGCCCTCTCCGCTCTCCTCTCGTCGTCCGCCCTGTCTGTTCTCGTGGACATTACCACTCGCACTTTCCTCGCTCTCGTTCTGGTCGTCTTCGCCGTACATGTCGTCTTCGTGACTCTCGGTGCTACCCTCATCCTCATTTCTATATTGCCCGCATTATCTATTCTCGTGGATATCACCACTCTGACTTTCCTCGCTGTCGTTCTGGTCGTCTTCGCTGTCCATGTCGTCCTCTCCGCTCTGGCTTCTCTTGGTGCTATCCTCATCCTCATTGCTATCTTGCCCGCTCTATCTATTCTCGTGGATATCACCACTCTGACTTTCCTCGCTGTCGTTCTGGTCGTCTTCGCCGTCCATGACGTCCTTGTGACTCTCGGTGCTATCCTCATCCTCATTGCTATCTTGCCCGCTCTATCTATTCTCTTGGATATCACCACTCGCACTTTCCTCGCTCTGGTTCTGGTCGTCATTGTCGTACATGTTTCCTTCTTGACTCTCAGTGCTATCCTCATCCTCATTGCTATCTTGCCCGCCCTATATATTCTCGTGGATATCACCACTCTCACTTTCCTCGCTGTCGTTCTGGTCGTCTTCGCCGTCCATGACGTCCTCGTGACTCGGTGCTATCCTCATCCTCATTGCTTTCTTGCCCACCCTGTCTATTCTCGTGGATATCACCACTCTGACTTTCCACGCTCTCGTTCTGGTCGTCTTCGCCGTCCATGTCGCCCTCGTGTTCATCACCTTCCTGGTCATTCTTACCTTTGTCGCCTTCTTCGTCTTTCTCACTGTTCGTGGTGTCCTTTCCGGCTTCGTGTCATCTCACTCGCCTTCTTCACCTTCATCTCCCTCGCTGATCTGATCATCCACACCATTATCGTTCTTGTCATTGTCACCATCGTCACCTATATCCTTTTTCCCATCTCCGTCCAAAGCTCTGCCTTCAGCGGCCATCCCTTTTACTCTATCATCGCAATCGTCTTTCTCTTTACCATTTTCTATATTGTCACTGCACTCGCTGTCCACTGTGAATCTTTCTATTCCGCACGTCTCTCTCACCTCATTGTTTTCATTTGTTTTCGCGTACTAGATCCAGTTGCCCCTGTACCTCTTCTATACACCTTCGCTTTTACCAGGTACGATAACATTGCCCTCTCTATCATCGTAATCATGAACTTCACCACTGTTATCTACGATGATGTGCGTTACAAGTGGGTCTTTTCTATTTTACTATTGTCTGCTCTCTGTGATCACCCTCTGTAGCTCAACACTGTAGACTGTAGTACAAGAGACGAAAATAAGTTGTCAGCAACATATGACATTAATATTCGTCTCTGGGCTTTCTGCCAAATGACTGAGAATTTTAAATGTTACTTTTTTTAAATAAGTATTAGAATAGGAAGAATCAAACATGTTGAAAAGTCGTAAAAAACGACAAACAACAAAAAGTAGTCGATGAAATTAAGCTAATTTATTTTTAAATATTATTGCAAAAATATAAGTGCCCCTGTCATAATATTTACTTCCATGTATTAACTGATTAATACAATTATACCATCTTTTCGCATCTGCTGCTATCTGGCGTTACTCTTTCGCAATGGCTATCCTCACCTCCTCTGGGGCCGACCCCACCCGCTCGCCCGCACGCGCTCTCATGCCGGTGACTGAGGCACGGGTAAAGTCACGCGTGCCTCTAAATCACGCGCGGCGTGTATTAAATAACAGGAGGGCATACCTTATTTATGATTGATATTGTTTTTATATCTCGTGGCATCGTATTAGCCTACACAAACAGTGTGGAAATTTAGTGCGGCGGCCGCCGGCAGCCCGTCGCGAAAACATTTATCCGCCTGCGTCGGTCAACACGCCGCCACGCACCCGCTCCCTCGCCACGCTTCGTCCACGCAGGGCAGACGCCGCGGCAGCTACCGCCGCACTGCCCCACCCATGTCGCTGCCGCGAGGTGGGTGTGCTTGTAAAAGATGGAGGGGGTGAGGGTGGGTAGAAACAGGGATGTGATGAAGGCAGGAGTTCTGGCTAACCAAGTGGAAAATCTCGGGGTCCGTGGACCTTGGAAAAAATCGATTTTATTTAGGAAAAACGTTAATTACAATTAGGTCATTGGTCAAAGAATAATACGTGAGGGAGCGCTCCTCTTTCTAAATTGTATTCTCGTTTGCACCTTTGGAAAAGTACTGTATTTTTATGATTAACCTACTTAATTTCCCAACGCTCCTGTAAGAATTATTTTTTACCTTGAATCACAAAATGTTAGATACCCGTTCCTGAATTAATTGGTTACTTACATTGTTCTGGGTATTCTTTCAAGGGAGTTAGGTATGGAAGACATGCTGGCGTCTTTGCTAGCGGAGGGGGGAGGAGAGCAAAAGTTGTGAAAGGTGGTGGTGACAGAAAGAGTGATCACGATGGTGGTAATGCAGCACAGTTTTAATCAATATGATAAAATGTTGGCTCTAGAATGCTTGTAGAAATTCTAATAGCATGCACTGCAATCGAAATGTCGACAGTGGTAATGTCGGGAATACGAGTAATGTTATGAATGTTGGCAGTTGTGAAAATGTGTGCCCCCGAGGCAAACCTTTCATGATTATAATGGATGCCTTGGTAGAAATATGTATCTGGTGCAGAATTGTGTATAAATATTCGTAACTTCAAGGTCAGCAGTAATATGAAGAAATTTTCGACTTGCGGTGTCAGTCACAAAGAGGAAGAAACTAGCATGGAGAGGATTTCTCTGAATTATTCTTTTTGGTTACCGTGGAAACATCTCTGTGATCTGCAATCGCTATTTCCCGAAACGGACTCTAAAACTCTTAGATGCATTATTAAAATGAGGAATTTCGAGTAAATGCGTTCGCTGGCAGACCCGTTAACGCTGCTCGGGAGGGGGGGGCAGACGGATGTTCTCAGCACGAAGAGTAGCGCCCGCGCTCCAGGCGTTCGGCAGGCGCTGAGTAACGGCGCGGTGTCTGACGCTGCGAAGGGGTGCGGAAGGGACGGGACGGGACGGGGCGGAACAGAACGGGACGGGACGAACGGAAGAGACGGGACGGAACGAAAACGAAGAAGACGCCGCGAACGGGACGCGAACGGAAGAGACGGGTGATGCTACTATAGTGCTTGACCGAACGAAACGGAAGAGACGGGACGGAGAGCGTGAGAGAGGCGTGAGCTGTGATCTGTGACGTGAGCGGGACGGGACGGAATGGAACGGGACGGACAGAACGAACGGACGGAAGAACGGAACGGATCGGGACCCGACGGCGAGTGAGCGGTGCATGTATCGCGACGCGGCCGGAGCGGGGCAGGGGAGGAGTGGAAAAGGTGATCGTAGGATGTGCGTGATGGTTGAGAGAGCGGCACGGGTGACGTGGCATGGGTGGGAGCGCGGGGGCGCGACAGACGCGGGCGAACGGCGCGTGCGATTAACAGGACGGGACGAAACGGGTCGAGGGCCGGGTAGGGAAGGAGCGGGCGGCGAGACAGGGGTGCGCGATCGAGGACGAGGAGGGGACGATGTTGACGGCGGCGGGCGCCAAAGCAAGCCGGAAGCTTTTTTCCTAAGGTTAATGCTCGATGGAAGTAATGACGGGCAATGGGCGAACTTGGGGAACATGGCTCCCCAAGCTCCGTGAACTCCCTTCCTCTCCCCCTCTCTCTTTTCGCCACCACCTCGCGGCCTGGCCTCCGGCTCTTTCGCTCCACCATCCGCGCGGGTGCGCCACCTTCACTTATTTTCCTCCGAGTTTTTTTCTCCGGGTCGCCGCCCCCCGCCTCCCTCCGTCTCCGACGTCCGTTCTTCGGGGAGTCGTGAAGATTGGAAACCAATAGAGCTACTCTGGATAGATAGAAGTTTCGGTTGCGAGAGTGCGCGCTGCATGATGTTCGCAGTTGTTTTCCCGGTGCGCGGGCTGGCTGAATGGTCGATCTCGCCACGCCCCTTTTTCACCTTTTCTTCTCCTTGTCGTCACGTGACCTGTGTTGCCATCTGCGCCGCCCTAGCCCAACTCACCATCTCTGGGTTTCTGGACTCCTTGAGAACGTTCTTACAATCAACGTTTCTGGTATTATCCCGCAGTCGGTTTCCTGGTAAATGAAAAGGTAATTTCTTATAGAAATCTCCACAGTTCTGCGCTCTCTCCATCTTATGAGATATACTTACGCTCTGTTAGCTGTTGAGTTTCTATCATATCTGCCTAATGGTTACCCTAAATGGTTTGACACTCATGGCACCATCTGAACTTCCTTTATGACTTAGTGTCCAACTATTTGCAATGTGAATAATTTCCGTCTATCTCATTTATATTAAGTTCTCACCCTTGTTATAAATTACACGTATTGGAGATTAATCTAGAATGTATCTTTGACTACCACCATGCCTCTTGATACCTTCTCTCTACTCGTTTATCTTTTGACGACTTAAACTACATTCACATATCCTCGCTCTTGGTCAAAATAAACCCTCACTTGCTTTAGTTTATGTATGTATCCACAACACGATTAGTACTCGAAAGTCGCCTATTTTTTTTATGAGAGAAGACTCTGGAAAAATTATAAAAAGAACTCCAGAAATGTCGAACACATGTGTTTAAAGCTCTACCGACATGTGACATCGTATATTCATTGCTGTGATTTCATCATGCCAACACATATCTCCTCCCACCATTCTGATCGCTGACACATATTTTCGTTCATTTTTTCTCCAGACTTATCGCCGAATCCGCCACGATTGAATTGCCGCTTCAGCCTCCACAATACGGTTTTACGAAATCCACCGCCGGCGCCTCGTCCCACCTTTCTCAGGCCACCCCCCTCGCGTTGTCCCCGCCTCTCCTGCGAACGGTTCCTGCGGCTGCCGAGCGAGGCCTCCCCAGCCGCCACGGTCCGCACTTTCCTTTGCAGTTTATTCGACTCTTTTTTTGTCACCTCCCTACTTCCCGACGCCTTCGCCTCCGCCGCCGCCCTCGCCCCGCCGCTCCAACCGCTCCCGCTCCGCGCTCCGCCCTCGCGAACTCCGCGCGTCGGGTCTAGCCGCGTCATTTGTCCCCGCGCAAGGCGCAGGTGGCGCCGCCACCGCGCCGCCTTCTCTTGTCCTCGCCCCGCCCCGCCCTCGCGTGCTCGTTCCTCCCCTTTTCTTCCCCCCTCTGCAAGTCACCTAGAACTCGCTTCTCTTCCGTAGAAGCGTATCTACCTCACGTGTCTCGAGATTCCGTGCACCCTCTTCTGCTGAATGATGCCTCGGCCTTGCTTAGTCGCGGTTGCCGAGACGTGGCCCGCCGGACGCTGGACGTACTTCTGCGTTGGGAATACCCCTGCTGACGGACTGAAGAGTAGGATGGGCCGGATCTCATCACCAGCGGTCGCGATGATCACGCCACGCCCGAAAAAATATCACGCACCACACTACGGGACTAATGAACTTAGGGTTGGACGCTCCTGTAATCACTATATCAATCAGTCTGAATATCCCACTTACTCCATGGTCATGCGAACGTTCTCGTCCGTTTCGAGTTACTACGACTCATCCTCTTTCTGACTTCCCTCCCCCTGCTATCTCCAGTTCCTGACACGATTCACCTGCTGCTGTACCCATCTTCTGCGCCTCTGCTTGTCTCATCCTTCCCTGCATTCAGCCTTTGTCTCTTTCGCACCACCCCGCTTTTGTTGGCTCGCATCTGCTTTTCCCGTATCTCTGCCCGCGGTCTTCTCCCTCACTGCATCATTCAGTTAGCACTTCTGCCTGCTCTAAACTTCTCGCCCTGTCCCCCATCCTGTCTGTATTCCTTCTCTTTTGCGGTCGCTTCTGCGCGTATCCCACACCTGGCGACTTCTCTCCCGCTCCCGCCCCGTCTGCCTCCCGTCCTCCCCCCGCCCCGTCCCACCCCGTCCCCCGCTTCGTCCCCCCGTCCACCCCGCCCGCCCCGTTCCCGCCCCCGTCCCGCCCCGTTCCCCGCCCCCCGTCCCGCCCCCTCTCCGCCCCCGTCCGCCCCCCGTCCCGCCCCCGTCCCCGCCACCGTCCCGCACCGTTTGTGCACCGCTAACGCTACTCGTCCCCGTCCGCCACATCCGTTCCCCCGTCCCGCACCGTCCCCCACCTCCCGCACGCCCCCGGTCAACGCCACGTCCATTCGTCCCGCTAGGCCTCACACTGCAGCTCCATTCGCGATCTCACTCCTACACCCACACCGTCCCTTGTGCTGTTTAATCCCCCCATCCCGCTACTACGCCCCTCCCTCTAGCCCCCCTTCTCCTCACTCTCTCAATTCCCCCCTCCCGCCCTCCGCCATCCCGGCGCCCTGTTCTGTCTGTTTCTTGCAGCCGGAGATTCGGAGTAACGCACCTCACCTCGCTCGATACTTCCCTGCGGGATGGTACTCCACCCCCGCGCGAGGTTTTGTTGTCATGAGCGCTCGCGGTAGTCTGTTCTTGCTTGTGCCGCTTCTCTCGCTCAGGTACCAAGTCCCCGGAGTTTAGGTAATTAGAAGCTTTTAATCAATGCGGGGGATTTGCAGATTGAATCTGCTCGTGCGTGATGTTAGGGACAAAGAAACGTACGCATTTCGGACCTCGAAAGTCTGCTAATTAATATTGATATTTCTTGGGCGACTGAGCTTCCAGGCGCAGGTGAATTCATGTTTTCCATAACGGGGAAAATGTACAGCAATATTCTTCCTGAACCTTGCATTGCTGCTTTAATTTTTGGAATTCGGTTGAGCTTCCTCCTTTTGCTTATTATTGCCCTTATGACGTGCTTTGTCTTTGGAAATAACATTAATGATTATATTCATGATTATTTTATTAATTTTATATTATATTTATTATTATTTACTATTTATTAACTACTTCCTTCAATCAGTCAAATATATTTAGCATAAATATTTTGTAGTAATTGATATTTAATTATTAATGTAATTTAACGAGATGTTGACGATGTACCTGCTTTATTGAAAAATCGATATACGTTGCCAGCTTTTGTGGGTCAGTAAGCTACCGTTATTTATTTACTATTAAGCAATTTCGAGTGGTGAGATTTTGTCTTTCCTTGCATTTCCTATTTAGGAAAATTTGGGTTTACAAAAATAGTATGTGAATATTAAATACTAGTTAAAATAATGGGTGCTGTTTGAAATAAATCAACTTATTTTCAAATTGTAATTTAATTATTGAATATCAGTTTAGTCTTTTAATGTGTTACAATAAAATACTGTACTATTATGTATAATAGTAATATGTCTAATTAATAATATTAATGTATTATTACATACATTATAGTATGAAATATATATAATATTTCCAATCACAATCATTCATAAATATCAAATGCATACCCAATCACCATCAAACATATTTTGTGCACAAAATATACAGTAATGTAATATTTTTTATGAAGATTTTTCGTTTTCACAAACCTATGTAAGAAGCATTTTTCCTGTAGCCATAAATGTTCTTTTAAACAACAGTGCACGATGTAGCGATACTATCGCTCATCACCATTGCTATTATTGCTAGTCGTGTAGAAACACTCGCGCTTCACGTATCGCTAGTCTGGGTTGTCTCATCGCCCACCGCGCGACCGCATCTCTTTGGCGTGCGGTTTTACGACCCTCGCTAACGATGAAGAATAACATTCCCGATATTTTTATCAACCCTTGGATGGGGCGCACTCACTGGGTACAAAACTCCTCGCCCTCGCCCAAGCCCCCCGCCACCTTGGCACCACCATCATCATCACAACTACTAACGCCGCCGTTGCCACCGCCACTGCCCCGTGGCATTGTCTCCGCCGTGTCGGCTTCTGCCCCCACCACCACCGCCACCATCAACACTGCCTCCAAAACTACCGCTGCCACCAACACTTCTTTTTTCTGTCTCTCTTTCTTTCCGTCTGTATTTATTTATTTGGTATCAGGTTTGTCATTTATGGTGCATTGTTCGACCTCTCTTGCCATTTTACCTTGCTCCTACCCCCCTCCCCTTCGCTTTCTTCCTCTGAGTGTCCTCTTTCCCACCACTTCAAACTCCTTTTACCCACTCCTGCCAAGGCTTCCTCTCGCACTCTTACAGTTCCTCGCTCCCCCCTGTCCTCTCCTTGGCTCGTCCGCAAAGCCCTACCTTTGCTCATATGTCTATCCCTTCGTTTTTGCGTAGTTGCGTAAAATTCGTAGCCCCTATGTCTGTGTGTTCGCTTCCTCTACCTCGTCCCAATTTTCACTCGGTGGTCCCGATTTTCCTTCTTTGCTTCTCTACCCGTATTCTCAGTTTGCCACTACCAGAACACTTCCTTACCTTTGCTTCCCCAACTCTACCACATCTTCTTCGCGTCTGCATCCCCTACCCACCCCTCAACCTGCTCCGATCTGGCATCGCCTCCACCACCGCCCACACCTCGTCATCGCCCGTCTCCCCTCCTTTCCCACCTTCATCACCACTCCCTCCCTCCTCAGCCCTCTATCTCCTCCCCCCTTCCCCTGCCTACTTTCCCCTTTCTCCGGGCGCTTCATAAAAGCGCTTCTCCTTATAGCCCGCGCCGCGCCGTAATGACTTAAGGAACATTTATTTTTTAATGGGCTATAACCCCGCGCACCTTGCTCGCCTGCCGGGCAGTCCGTCTCCATTACGGCAGACACCTTTGGCGTCCGCTCTGGGCCGATTCGGCGCTGGCAAGCGCCGCCGCTGATACGGCTGCCTGCGATGATGCACTGGCGACGGCACGCGGTTGCGATTTTTTTTATCGGCGTTGTGTTGGTAATGGTGCGCATGGAAATAGTCGTGTATTCAGATTCGAATGTGTTTGCTTGTCTTTTATGGTACGAGTTATGCCGCTGTGCTGATGAATGTGTCTCGAAATTGCGTCGTTTTAGGACGTTATGTTTTCATTAAAAGCGGAGGTGAGTAAAGTGAATATTATTTACTGAAATGATGCTAAAGGAAAATTAAAACCGACTTTAGGCCTGAGTTGACAGTATTTAATTGTGATATTAAATCTTAAGTCTTTTATTGACTTCCTTGTTTGCCCTCGTGACATTAATTCGAAGCTTCCAAATTACATTTTAATCGAGGTATCATTCTCACCTACTCTTCATAGTTGTTATGAGAGTTGGATATCATTTTTAAGATACCACTATTAGTATTTGTACTATTACAGATAATTAACATGTCTTTTATCAATGAACTGCGTACTTTTAATTCGTTGGGAATCGACGAGATTTGATTTTCGACAGAAAGTTTTTGAGATGTTTCTTTCCTCTTACATTTTTGTTAAATAAGACAACCACAACTCAAATATTGTCTGTCGATGCGCGAAATAAGATAATTATTTTGCATTTCAACCAAATTAATTTCGAATTCGGGTTTGAGCTTGTGTGAAAATTATGCTAATTACTGTATTGATCTTTTCCCGTTTCATTGATTTTCTTTTCATCTTACCTTAAAGATTTGCTTAGCTCTGCAAGCTCTTTATTGATCTTACGGCATTTTATAAGGAACTCTTTCCAGCTGTTTATTTTCTCACCATTTCAAAGTAGTCTTGATATGAACCGACCTTGAACAAGTGAATTCTATTCTTAAAGGGGATGGTCTGAATCAAAGGAATAAAAGTAATTAGTTTAACGATTACTGTTAAAAAGTTCTTGATAATCTTGTCCATGACCTTCCGACCCCATTTATATGAACTTCTAATATTCACGCACAAGCTATCAACCTTTAATTAATTTGCTTAAATTCACTTCTTCGTTTTATACTATCGCGTGAAAACGATGGCCAAGTTTAATAATTGTCATATATTAATGCAATATTCTCCTTCGCGCTTCAAGATTAATTGACATCAAAAACATGCATTTTAACATTTATATTTTTGTATAAGAAATTATACTGTTTCATTTAAGGAACAAGAATTGGTTCACCTGTTTCTTTCATTTAAGAAAACAAATCGAGGTAAATGAATTGTTGATTAACACGGTCGTCTACATTACAATTAGAACATGCTACAGGTGTCTATGGATCGGTCGCGGTTCGTGTAATGAATTGATTCATCTGAGGGATTTAACCTACTTTTAAGAAAACAAATCGAAGTAAATAAATTGTTAAATAACCGGTAGTCCACATTACAATTAGAATATGCTACAGGTCTCTGTGAATCGGTCTCGGTTCGTGTAATGAATTAGTTCACCTGAGGGATTTAACCTACTTTTAAGAAAACAAATCGAGGTAAATAAAATGTTAATTAACACGGCACACTTTACAATTAGACCATGCTATTCGTACAGGTGTCTGTGGATCGGTCGCGGTTCCTGTAATGAATTGGTTCACCTCTTTCCTACTTTTAAGAAAACAAATCGAGGTAAATAAATTGTTAATTAACTCGGTCGTCCACATTACAATTAGAACGTGCTACAAGTGTCTATGGATCGGTCACCGTTCGTGTAATAAATTGGTTCACCTCTTTCCTACTTTTAAGAAAACAAATCGAGGTAAATTCATAGTTAATTAACACGGCAGTCCACATTACAATTAGAGCACGCTACAGGTGTCTGTGGATCGGTCGCGGTTCGCATAATGAGATGCGCTCAGGTGGCGGTGCGGGTGGAGGCGTTTACCTTGTTGGGCGTCGAGGGCGGCCAAGGTCCCTTTGGGCCTTTGTGGCCCACTTGGGCAGGCGGGCGGCGCGGGAGGCGTCAGTGGGGGCGGGCATTGTGCGCTTGCAGGACTCCGGCGGCGGTGGCCCCGTGGGACACAATGGCCATTGGAACTCGCCCGCCTACCGTGCTGTCACGCAGACGCGTTCATTGAGCACTGTCTTGTCTTCTGATTTGGTTTGGTAGAAGTGGGGAATGTATTATCGGCGGTGCATGAGAAATGTGAATCACAGTCATTTTTCTGTAGAGCAGTTTAAGTACTTGTTTGGTACTGGCTGTCTTAATGAGGTAAAAATCTCTTCAAATAATTATTTGTTAAAATATTATACACATTTCTTTCTCAATCCACTTACATAATGATTTACAAGTGTCTTTCTTTTTAGCTATCCTCCGAATGTCAGAAGTAAATTAATATTGAAGACGTAGTTACGTCATCGCATTTCAGTTTGATTAAAGTGTCTTTCGCCTATGTTACCTTCGTTTTCAGTACAAAATATATGGAACCTTGCAGCCAGAGAGCCAAAAAGCTTCCGAAATATTTTAGGGAACTTTAAGTATAAGTATTAAATTTTGGCAATGAGAACTGGCTTTTGCACGTTTTAGGGGCGGTGAGTAAGAGTTTGGTGGTAATAAGAGTAAATATAATACGTCAGATACATATTATTAGAATTTCAATTCTTAAGAATAAATAGAAGTGGCAAATTGTGTCTACTTCTGTCGGTATTAATTCGTCACGATTTAGAGGGAGAAATTTATTTTATTAGAAATAAGTGCAAATTTGCGTTATCATCAGACATCTAAACCTCTTAATATAAGTCCATATTAATCACTGCCAGATAATTGAATAACAGATCACAAATACTCCCTTTTCCCAGAAACGATTATAATATCGTTATTATTGTCCTTACATCTTAAATAGTTAATTTTCTATTTTTGGCTCTGTTAGTAATTCAATGAATTTATGTAGAAACCTTATAAACAATTGCCACGTAAAAGCTATGGTCGATGTTTTTTGATACCTCACCGAAACGTATCCAATGACAATTTGTCTTGTGACAATCATTTCAAATAAAAAGACCATCGCCCTACTCCAGCCCTTATCATTGTGTGGACGAGATAAAGCAGGTGGATTCCACCTTGTACCCGAGGCAATCCAGCTCCCTTTATTCCGTTTTGTTTCCCCACATTTCGAATTTTACTGCATTAATACGCCGAGGGATTCGCGAAACAGGGAGCGAGAACCGTGTTTATGGAGCGCACGGAAACGGTCTCAGGTTGCGGGGCGCGGATGTGACAGGGGCGGGGAGGCGACGGCGACCTCACAGCGGCCCCTGCGGCCGCACCGGGAACAACGCGGGGGCGGGCGGGGCTCCCACCTTGGCCCAGGGCGAGTAACCTGCGAGAGCGCCTCCTTATCACCTTTCTACTCCAGTGCGCGCCTTCGCGCCCCCCAGACGCGCAATTTACCGACTCCACCGGCGCCGAGCTCGCCCGCCCGCCCCTCGCCGCCGCCGCCCCCGGGATATATGGACCACGCGGCCGCAGCGCACAGGGCGGTGGGCGGAAGTTGGACAACCGAGCGTCCCGATTTAAAAACGTTTAATTCCCCGAATTATTTCCTATTACTCCCTAATTTATCAATTATTTTGTTAAGTACCGTTGTACGGTTTACGTACATTTTGCGGCTTTCACCGTGCTTACCAGTGTTCACAAAATAAGATTTCAAAAGGCATAAAAATCTTTCAGGGAAATGGTGAAATTGTACTTTAACTTTATAAACTTATGTGTGCTAAAAGCGCGTCTTAATCGCGCAAAAACAAACGTAATCTTCCACATAGGCCCCACGTCTCGTTTCTTGTCTCGAGACCACGTCGTCGTTCTCTTGACACTCCTCCAGTGCAATATTTGGAACAGCTGCGTCCTACGGACCTGGAGATAACCGGAGGCCGTGGGTGTTTCTACGCTACTATCGTCGACTGAATTCGGACGAGCCTATTTACTAGTGACGAAAAGATCTTTGCCAACCCATGTCGGAGACGCGAACTGGAGAGCCTGATCACTCGCAGTGGCATTCAGTTGCCCTGCTCAGAACCTTCCATCACCGGGGGTCAACTACGTATTATCTAAGCTTTCGCTTCTCAATTTCATCCTAATGCCAATTGACGTAGTTAACTTAATCAAAATCTCTCAAGCGCAGAGTACATAAACAGTTATAAATATTTACAGCAGTAAATAATATTAGACACCGAGGACGTGACCTAAATTTTTGTAATTATGTATTTTCGAAATAAATAAATAACATAATTGTCAATCTCTATGTTATTTGTGTTTATGGTTACCGCAGAAGGAGAAAATTAAGATAGATCAATTGCAAGTAACTATTGTAGGAATTCTATCTTAAAATATACAAGTATTAACCTTATGAATGTGTGTTGATGTTGCCGGCCCACTGTGCGCATTGCCTTCCAAGCCAGCGGCGCGCGCGGCCCCCCGCACGTCGCAGGTCTGCGCCGCTCGAAGACCTAGCGACTGCACCTCCGGCCCGTTTTCCCCTTCTCTTCCCCGCCCCTCCAGCACCCGCCCCCCACAACGCCCACCAGCGCGCGCGAGCGAGGGCATTGTTTTCATTTAAATAACAACCGCTCCCACCTACGCGCGAAGTTATCGAGGCTGACTATATCATGCACGCTCCTATTCTCTCGCCCCGAACGTCCCGTTCGCTCGCTCGCTCGCTCGCTCGCTCGCACCGCTTTTCCATCTCCCACTCTTTGCTGCGACAGCGCAGAAAACCTCACCTTTCTACCATCTCTTCCCCCATACTACAGGCTCGCCGACTTGCAGCTCGCCCCGCCTGCATAGTTATCGCCTACTATAATCCCACGCCCGCCTACGTGCCTCTCCCGCGTACGAGCTGTCTCCGCTACCAAACTCTCCCGCCTACCAGAACGACCCGGAGCGTACACCTCGCCCCGCTGCCAGCTCACCCGCCGTCCCCGCCGCCTGCCAGCTCGCCCCGCCTGCCAGTTATTGCCCGCCTGCTAGCCGCCCCCTGCCAGTTCGCCCCAGCCAACCACTCCACCGCCTTGCAGCGCCTGGTCACTCACTCATCTCGCTCGTTCGCGCGCCACAAACTCGGCCCAACCTACTCGCCCGCCGCTCGCCCGTCCTCTCGCCCGTCCTTCGTCCGCCCGCTCGCTCGCCAAGCCCGCCCGCTCGCACCGCCCGCCCCGCTCGCCCGCCCAGCTCGCCCGCTCGCTCGCTCCGCTCGCCCGCCTGCTCGCCCGCCCGCTCGCCCGCCCACTCGCCCTCTCACTCTCGCGCCACTCGTCCGCCACTCGCCCGCCCTCGCCCGCCTCCACTCGCAGCCGCCATCGCCCGCCCCGCTCGCCCGCCCACCGCCGCCCCACTCGCCCGCCCACTCGCCCGCCCACCTCGCGCGCCCCATCCCCGCCCACTCGCCCGCCCACTCGCCCGCCCCACTCGTCCGCCACTCGCCCGCCCCACTCGCCTTGCTCCTTTTGACTGCCCGCTCGCCCACTCACCGCCCGCCACCCGCTCGCTCACCCGCCCCTCACCCGCCCGCTCACCCGCCGCTCACCCTCCCGCTCACCCCCCGCTCACCCGCAACGCTCACCCGCCCCGCTCACCCGCCTGCTCACCGCCCGCTCACCCGCCCGCCTCACCCGCCCGCGTTCACCCGCCCGCACACTCGTCCGCCCACTGCCCCGCTCAACCCGCCCGCTCACCCGCCCGGCACACTCGCCGCATCACCCGCTCCGCTCACCGCCCGCTCACCCGGCCGCTCACCGCCCCGCACACTCGCCCGACCCAGCGCCTCTTAAGGCGTCAGCTTTCGGGTTGTGGCCTGTAGTTTGTGTAGTGGGTGATTCGACTGCCAACAGTCTCCGCTCCCTACACGGAAAATGCGTGTGCCGAGGGCGGTGGCCGAGACGAAAGCACCGTCATTGAGTTTTAAAGGTACCGAGGGGTGATACAAGCGGAAACTGTCTTTCTTCATGCGTGCCTTTAGGATTGGGAACGCAATGTTCCTGCTTCGCGAATTTTTAAATATATTCCATGTGAAAATACTGGGAGGATATACTTATTCAGAAGCTGGAAATAGAAATGCATGGTTTAACGGATTTTTTCCTTTATGAGTAAGGGTGTTAGGACTTTTGGGATATTTCAGTAAGTAAAACAACCTTCAAGTGTCAGTAGATTGTATACCTTTTAAAGAAATTGATTAGGAATGTAGCCTTATTAAATTACAGTAAGAACAATTTGAGTTTCGTAAATTTCAGTCTTGTTTCACTCATAAATCATTTTTTAAACTGAAGAATATATTCAGCTCTTAATGGAGTATATAGCCTCTGTTTTACAAAAAACTACAGCTCTGTAATTTTTGAAGTACTTTACTTTAATATATCTTCTGTGTCAATTTAGTACCGCGCGGCGCTTTCAAGGCAGAACATGTCCCGGTTTGGACTGAATTTTAAAATAAACTACTTAATAACAATTTAAGGTTATCTTCTCTAGAACCTCATTTTGTTCCACCAGTCCCACTCATGGATTTAATTGTTGCTCTACACCAATTGGAGCTGAATCCAGACTCCAGTGCCACGAGAGTTTACGCCTAGAGGACTAGAACCCATCATATGCACGAGACTTTTGCCAAGAGACTAGGACCGTCTGGTCCGCGTTCCGTTCTGCCACGCAAATTTCCCTACGCTCCTTTCACATGTAACTGAGAAAGAGATATTTTGAGGGTGACGAAAACAGGCGTTTTTGAATTTAGCTTTTTCAGAGGCTTCATTTAGGCTTCAGCATCTTTTACATCAAGTAAATTACCAACAAGAGACAGCCGGCCTTGTCTCCTCTGAGGAAAAAACGTACGAGAAGGTTTTTTCGCTCTTAAAAATCCACGGCTTCGATCTGCGTCAGCCCGCCAAACTTGGGCATAAACAGTCAATAAACGAATACTCAACCGTACACATCGCCGCCGCTTGCGGATATAGCCTATGTTCAAAGAGAAATAGAGAATAATAATTTGAGAAAGACTGTCAGAGATTCTTGAAACCTTCGTATTTTATACTTTCTGTCGTATGTTTACTGCATTCCACAATGAAAGGGGAGTTCTCGACCCCAGGTGCCGAAATCAATGGGCTTTTACTTCACCACTAGATGTAGTGGAGCGGACGCACCCATTGTCTTGCATGCACGCTCCCTACACGTGCGCGTGTGTGCCTACAAGTAGCTCGTGTGTAAACGTATCACAATACATTGTAAACGACTTCAAAGCTTCTAAAACCGCGTCGATAAAATTAGAATAGAATTACTATGCTGTCTGATTATGAAGTACTATACTTTTACATTTCCCAGATTCAAATCTGGAATTTTATCTTCTAGTAAAGCGATCCAGTATATCCCTCTGTGGGCGAGATATTAGTTACTAACCAAAAAATCCCCCAGAGTCAAATCCCACGATTGTTATCGTGGATTTCCAAGGCGAATGGGCATTGACACGCTGATGGCATGTAAAAGAACCCTGGGAGGTGCCTGAAAAATATACCCCTAACGGATCTTCCAAACTCCCGACCAGAAAAATCATATACAGATAAGCAAATCGCATCTGACGAAAATGTGTGAATCACACCCAGCGCATCAGGGGAAACCTTAGCGCGCTATACTCGAAAAGGTACCCTTACCCGCATCATGTGTGTTCGAAAAAAACAAACAAATTGTATATACCAGATTCCATCCGATATTGTAACAAGGAATTTCTACAGTATCATGGATCTGGTAATCTGCAATTGTTCTTCTTTTCAGTGTGGGCCTTGAAAGAAAGCCTTTTTAAAAAATATGGTTATGCGAACTGTAACAATTCCCGCTTCCCAACTCGCGAAATAAGCAACATTACTAGTTCAGTAATAGCGAGCTTATGTTCGAGTTATCGAGAAGATATAAGAGCATTCTATGAGCTTTCCGGAGAATCTCATACTGTTCTGCCGTCAAATGAATTGCACAGTGGAAGTGCAGGGGTGGGAGGGGGAAGTCTCGCCGCCAAGGTGTCGGGGGCACTGTCTTCACCGTCACCGCGGACGGTAGCGAAGCGACGCTCCCATTGTCCCGCGACGCACGCTCCCCGGCACGTGCGCGTGTCCGTGCAGTGGCCGAGCATAAGACCGCGGCCCGCTCCGCCCCGGAAGAAACAGAACGCCGTCGCGGAATCGCCCTCGCGCCTGCTTTTGTTGCGCCACCCATTGAGCAGCACGTCAGGCGTGTATGAGAAAGGGTGGGGTGCGGGCGGTCAGCCCGCAACTGCGCGACGCCTCTTGGTGAAGTGCGCTTGTTGGCGGTGTGGGTTTATTCTTAGAGCAAATTTGTTGCTACCGCGTTTAATCGCTTATGAAACTAACTTAATCTGTTTGCTAACTTAGGTTGTACAATTCAGCTGAAGTGAGTTCAGATTGAAGAAACATGCCGCTGTTTCAGCAAAAAAGATGATAAAATATTTCTTGTGTAATTTTTCTTCAATATGTTAATCAATGATTTACGTTGTTCAATAACGTCAGATGCGGTGCATAGTGAATTCGAAAACCATAACATACTGCTCAGTGTCATGAGAGAGGAAATCTGATTTTGATTGCAGACATAGAAAATGCAAATTTTATAATTGCTTGAAATTGAGTGCGAGCCTTGCAGCAGTGGGTTTTCGCGCGTGAGTCAAGATTTTGAAACAGATGAAGAAGCTGTGCGATGCCGGTAAAATAGTCTGCAGACAATAGTTGGCAAACATTTTCTACAGCTATCCGGTACCGTTCATATCCGAAAAGAGGAAAGGATAATTAATGACATAAGAGGCCCCAATGATGTTTAAATTTTACGTGTGAACGAATGACTCTTTTGTAGTCAACAAAAACTAAAAAAAATTGAATCCCAATTTCAGAAATTAATTCATACACATACAAGCTGTATGATAAGAAACAAAGATATTAACTATGCGGAAACTTTCACGAAAGAAGTGCCAGAATAATCCATGTGATTTCCTCCAATAAGCTCAGTCAATTAGGCATATGCAAAACTAACAGAAAATGGTTAACGCCTGCAAGACTCAAAACCTAAAAGGCGACACCAATGCTGTTAACTTTCTCATGTATATTCTTCTATCATCGTCTCATGTATCTGCATTTTATTCATCTATTGTTAACTGAAAAAAACCGAAGGCACCATTAACGAAACTTGCTGCTTGTTATAAACCTGTTTTTAAAATGGGAATAGCATAATAAACGTCTAACTAGTATAAAATTAGTGGTAAAAAGGAATGAAAAATAACGTAAGAAATCAGTATTATAACAAAGACATCATTCGCCCGCTTAGAATGACAAGAAAGATATTCACCTTGAATTTCTGCAAAATAATAAAAAACTGTCCCATATTTTTTTCACGCGACGCTTTGTGTCGCAACGTTCCCAGCTCGCATCAAATACCGCATGGAATCTTCCTTCGCGAAGCCATTTTCCCCTGCTCCTCCACCTGCCCGCTCTCCCCACCCCCCACCCCCGTGTTCATAACGCACCCCTTCACGCAGGGAGCTAGCTGAGAGGGCAATCTTCGCCACGCCCTACCGTCTTCATTCACTGGCCACCGCCACCGCCAAACACGCGTTTGCAGCCGGTTTCGGCGGCCCGCGGTCCTGATGTTGAGTAATGTGGGGCGGAGGCGATTTCAGTATCAGCGCCATTTATTTTCGACTTTCTGAATTCCGATTTTCTTAAAAAATATGTCCTGGGCTTGCGTAACACGTCATCATTTGCTGTCCGAGCCCGAGCTCTATTCAACGATAGATTGATATCTGATTTTGTTCTTTTTAAATATAAAGATTCGAAAATATCGTGAATATGTCCAAGTGCTTCTTGTATTATTTATTTCGCTAATCTCGTGAGGATTTGTAGCTAACACTTCGTTTTTGATTATTTATTGTGATGAAAGGAGATAAAAAAATGCCCAACTTTGCCAAAATAACGACAATAGCGTATTATACGTGTATCTCTTATCTTTGTAAGTATATTGAGGATTGTTTATCTATCACGTAGTTTATAATCATATCAATGTCAAATAATGAAGAGACAAGTTTTACAAATTTGTACAATTAAATGAAGTGGACATATGTTAAGAAATTAAAATATTTACTACCCGCCAATGAGTTACACTCGTGATAGGTTAATACGAAGAAACATGCGTTACTTAATTTACCCCACAAGAACCGCGTATTAAATTACATTTTATCTTATAAATTCGATCACTCACCCTCACCTACGTGGGTTAATTTTCGACTGGGCCGAATCTGTGTTTGAGGGCGTTCTTATTTTCACTGCTCTCTTTTCATCTTAATACCTTCACTCCAACACTACCCAACATCAATGCTCCACCTCTTGAGCAACCACCTTTCTTCACCTCCCAACCTCTTCTCGGATCGGAAACAAATGGAACCGCTCCCCCCCCTCAGCCAACCCCAGCGTCATCCAAAACTAGCACTCCCCCCCCTTCCAGCCCCGCTCCACGGCTGATCTCTAACATTCCCTTTAAATTCTTCCGGCCTTTTGTGCTCCCTAAGCCCTGGCTAGTCTCTCTAGGTACCATGGGGCTCAAAGAGCGGAACAAAGGGGAGGAGCAGGGGAGACGAAAGCGAGACGGAGAGGGTAACGCGTGGAGAGGAGGACTCCAAGAACGTCAGTCTGTATAAGCTACAGAACAAAGCTAACACGATTACTAACTGATTCAAGAGTTCACTGCTCCGGAGAGACAAGGCAGTTTAAAGCAAATCCCGCTCCCGGTTGCTTCTTCCCAATCCATCAAAAATTGTGTTAAAGTGCCGGAAGGAGGGGCGGGGGTTACCGGGCTCCGGGCAGGCGAGGGGAGGGAAGGGGAGGGGGGAAGCCAGAAAGGAGGCTACGCACGGAGTGGGATTCGTATCCAGACAGATGTATGACAATGTAGGAGAATTATCGCGACTAAAGCGCAGCGCCTGACTTAACTGTAATGTATGCAGAGGCGCCAGCTCGTAAAAATGGCGGCCGGCTGCGGCAGTTTTCGACACGCACGTTGAAGAGCCGGCGAATCGCAACAGTGCAGTAGAGTTTGTGTCTTTGACGATATACCGGAGCATTGATTACCTTTTATTACGAATTGTATAGGTTAATAATAATCATATATAATAATAATAATAATAATAATAATAAATAATAAATAATAATCAAATTCAAGTATTCAGGAGTCGTCGTAACATTAATAGACATTTAAATAATGTTGACATTGGTGCATCTTACTTAACTTTTTGAAAGCAGGGTAAGAAAGCAAATCATTGCAATTTTTCTGTCTTTAGGATT
>BOPP01000123.1:3512309-3536653 GCA_017312745.1 Gryllus bimaculatus | reverse complement strand
TACAGAGAGAGAGAGAGAGAGAGAGAGAGAGAGAGAGAGAGAGAGAGAGATTAAATACCAAGTTTTTCTAATTACCATTAATGTTTGTTATCTAAGATTGAAATACTTGAAGTATTAATATTATTATTAAGAATTCATTTCCAACACGTGAATTAAAATGCTTCATTTATTAATATTAATAAAAAATTCAATGTCATCTCCATATCAATGTGCAAAAGATGTTGCTTTAGTGAGGCAGACATTAAAAAGATCGACTGTCTCGAAAATAAAAATGTTGAATTGGAGATTTCCATAATGGTTTATTATAATTTAGTATTTATTGTAAATTAATAATTAATTAACGTGCTAATTTACGTGATAATTCTGATTATTTGAATACTTTATGTGTTTTTTCTCACCAGTGACTCTTTGCAAGTTCGTAGTTTGGCGTGATAGCGACGAAATATATGTCACGTTTGGGTCAGAAATTGACCGAATTGCCAAAGACGTTCTGTAATATTGCAGAAATTTTGTACAGTGCATTTAAAAACTACACATTTATGTGCTACTGTAGTAGGCTTTGGACACGTCTGAAGTCGTAAGGACACTGTTCTCTACCTCGGTCACCCCTGAGAGTGGTCACCGCTGGTGCTCAACCTCTGTATAAAACATTTCCCGTTGTCAGATTCAGAAGCGACACGTGGAAGATAACCGATTGGTGCGATCTGCGGAGAGAGCGGCGTCGAGGGGGGGAAGGAGCCATCGCGATAGGCAAATGTCTTCATGCTCAAAGGTCCGCGAGGGCCGCATTGAACATCTTCATCTCGACCGAGGTGAGATGGACTTGATTTCCGAGGGTCGGAATTTTAATGCTGTCTCTCTTTCTCTCTTCCTTTCCATCTCCCTTTCCCTCTCTCGAAAGAGAAAAGGAGAGAAATCTCTCACTTTTTCTCTCTCTCTCCATTTCTCTGAATCCTCCCTTTTGCGAAGGAGTCCCTGTGGTGACGTGCTATTGGATCACATCAATTGTGTGTTTTATGACAGTTGTTGATCTTTAGTGCTTTTCTTTCACTTTTTAGTACTACGGATTTATATGGTAAAATATAGCAGTTGATATTAAAGCAAAAGTTTGATTTTTGTTTTGAAAAATACTAACATATCTGAAACTAGGTAGTTCTTCATGAGTTGAGTGCCAGATTTATTTACCTACAAATAGAATATACATCGTACACATCTACTTCAATAGAATAATTTTGAATACATAATAGTATTAATAAAATTATTCTAAATTCTTTGTTTCAAATCTAATAAAGACATTCGTTGTTAGGTTTGTTCGTGTGTCTGAAATGTAATAGTTTTTAAAACATTAGATCAAGGGTCAGCACCATTGAAAGGATCCAAACAAATTTATCCTATTAGTTAAACTTCTATCAGATTGCATATCATACTATCTACAAGTCTTTCCTCTTTTACTCTTTAGTCTTTTCCTCTTTCTACAAGTTCCATACCTCTTCACTTTAGAATAAAATATTTACTAATTACGATTCCTCTTTCTTCTGGTCAACCTCACATTGATGCCAAAAATAAAGAAGTCGCGTCTCTGTTCCTTCTCTACGAGCATCGTAGATACAAACAGTGTGGAAACAACATTTAATCGCGTTTTAACGCGAGATCTCTCCAGTCACGGGACACCTCTTGCCATGCGGGCAACGTAAAAGGAGATATCTCTCCGTGCTCTTTCGGGCACGGTCCGCGAGGGAGGCAGCGTGGCGGTGGGCCAGTTACGATCGGTTTCCTGAGGGCGCGTGGTCGTCGCGGCGCCCCCGACGCCGACGCCTCACGGTCGGGACCTTCCCGGCGATCGGTTTGTGGCGTCGCTTTATGGCGTCGACGTACGCCGGAATTGCGTCTGTAGCGCGGCCCGCGTACAATAAAACAAGCGAGTTGAGATGGACAGAAGACGAATGTGTTGCGTGGGGGGAATGCATTCGGATGTCGGCGGAATGTACGGGGTGAGATAGATCAGTGCAGTAACTGTTGGCAATGCAGCGTCTCTGTGAGGGAGGGTCTAGGGTTCGAAGTCCGATGTTTGGCCGATTTTGTACATTAGGTCGGATTCAAGTGCTATGTGAAGGAGAATTCTAGCGGCCGGCTGCTGTGATCTGTGGTTTTTACGAACGATTCCAGGCGAATGTCGGTGCAGTATATTGAAGAAAGGGTGTCGCGTACGACGCGCGATATTGTTTCTTCCACATTGTTGTCCCCTCCCGTCTCTTTTTTCGCATGCATGCACTACACTAACAGCCGTCAAAAGATGAGATAACTTGTCCCGTTTGAGGCGTCGGATCAGTGATTTAAAGAAAAGGGTCACGCTATTTTTTTTCCACATCGTTGTTCCCTTCCACCTCTTTTCACATGCATGCACTACACTACCAGCCATCAGAAAATGAGTCGGGGGCTTATAACTTGTCCCGTTTGAGGCGTAGCTCAGTAAGGTAGAGAACTGCCTGGCGAAGCAGTGTCCCACCAGCCGAATGTAGGTCGGCGCCAGTTTTGACGTTCCAGCGGCGGAGGAGCACCGCCACCTTCAAAAAAACATACACTATACTTAAGGTACTAGTGGCCAAAGGTGTTGTCGCACTCAGAAACAAATAATTAATTGACATTCATGTACTCTATGTGAGGAAGAAAACAGATTCGTCATGCTTTTTTTCATTTTGTGCCTTATTTCTTTATTAATTACGGTTAGTCACTTTATTTCTCATACATTGTATCATTTTAAAAATTAATTATAAGGTGTGATATTTTTTATCGAGCTTTTTATCACAAGAAGGGTGTACTTGGTATTATATTACGGCTGCCTTTGCGTTGTATGCTCTTTTTTTATTACTTCCTTCTTCTCTCCCACCAGATATCGTCTGTGCACACGAAAAGTGATACTTCTGAAAAATAGTGTTCTGTTTGTGGACAAACATAACATACATGCAACAAATTAAGAATACAAGAAATTATTCGTAAGATTAACAAGTCATGTAAACTGCCAAATGCAAATATATTATTGCACAATTTCACTTGAAGTCAGTACGTCACTGGGAAGAGATTCACGTGGTCCGTAAACCATTTTCGAGGTAAATATCTCTGTTATGTGCGATGATGTCACCGTGCACGGCAATGTTCGATGAAAGTAATATCGGGTGTGAGGTTGTGACGTGCATGTAGTTAACGGGTTCTTTCCTTGGCAGCCGCATTCCCTTCGCATTGCTGCCGTGACTTTCTTGCCATCTGAATCTCTGGTTTCCTCCCCCCACCCCCTTCCTTTGCCATCCCCTACATTATACCTTTGAAAAACGAAACTTTGCCTTGGCTTAGTCGTGGGAAGTGTTGTCTGGATTTGTAATACTTTACAGGAAATTTAATAGTTTTGTTACAGTTTTGATTTTGTTTTTACAAATAATAAGGTATTCAAGAATAGAGACGTACAAAGTTTTAGTGGCAAACTCTGGCGGGTGATAATGGTATCTCACTTTCCAATCTGGATGATCCCTCTATCCCCCCAACCACACGGTTACGTCAAGCAAGCATTCTACAGCCTTTGCTTATTTTCATTTAAAACATATTTATTTTACTTACCAATTGTTCCCATTTAAATGATTGACATATTGACCAGACGATGAATTTCGTGGGAATTTAAGGCAAAAGGACTAACATTACGCCATATTCCAAATCTCCTCGCCATTTACATCATTGACTTAAACATCATTAAAACGACTTTAAGAGACCTTACTCCAGACGTGTGTAACAAGTTACTCCAAGAAAAATCTCGTATTTACTCGAATTATGCGTGGCAAGCGTCATTTCAAAATTTCATTTTATTCGCCTCATGGACGGTCCTCAATCGGCTTTTACAACCGAAATGTTGACCGAATATCGTGTGTGGAGGATAGACCACTCACGCAATCCATCTCTCTCTAAACTCGTCTCTATTAAGCCCGATGATGTCATCGTATGGCCGCGTGATTGCGCCAAGATATTCAACGAGAGCGATGGGAAGTAAGGGGCGACCGCGCAGCCTGATCGGCCCGGTTATCGGGGGCGGGGTGGCCGCAAACCGCCGCGGCGCTGATGCGGTGGCGGGCTGCGGTGGCCGTGTCTGTATTGCCCCTGCCCGCCTCCACGCCCAAACCCACCCTCGCGGGCGGCTCTTGCGCTTGAGAGCGGCGGTTACGCAATTTTACAGGCTCCCGAGGACGCTGAACCCGGCGAGTGCGTAACACCGCCTGCTTTCACCGTTCCCTCCAATGCCGCGGCGCTCCCAGTCCCCGCCCGCCCGCCCGCTCGCTCGCTCCGCGCCACCCCTCTCCGCCGACCTCTTGCCGCCCCGTCTCGCGCCCGTCCGCCCCGCTCCGCCCCCGGCTTCTGGCCGGCCCGGCTCCGGCTTCCGCCGCACTGGGTGCCGCGGCCCGCTTGGCGCCCCACGGGGCCCGCTTTCAGCCCGGGACCCACTCCATCTACGTTCGCCCTTTTCCCCCCCCTTCCCCCTCTCTTCGCCACCCCACTCCTTCCGCCCGTATTCGGGGCGGCGGCGATGTGTGAATGGTTAGCTTATCGACTGTTATACCTAGTAGCAGCGGTTTCCAACCCGATGCGAAAATCGTGGATTTTTAGGCCAAACAATCCTTCGTACGCTTCGCTTCCGAGGGAAGCGTAAAAGCCAGCTGTCGCCATGTTAGTAATACTTTTACTGCATGTGAAAGATCCTGTTTCGTCGCCCGAATTATGCCTCCTTTCTCCACCAGTTGTATGAAATGAGCGTAGCGAAATTTGCGTGGTCAGCCGGAACAGCAGGCCTCATGGCCTGAGTCTCGCCACGTAAAATAAGACAATTCCATACCATTTCATTCCATTCAATTCATTTCCATTCCGCCTGCTCCTTCGTGCCAGCTTCGTCTGCCCTGCCTCAATACCCGTCTGCCCCGACCTCATCCGCCCCGCCCAGACATCCGTGCCCAACCGCCCCGCATACCCTGTCCCGTGCCTACCAGCTCCGCCCCGCTTCACAGAGGTTCGCCCCACCCCTCCACCTGCTCCGTTCTCCGTCGGATGACGTTCGTTGACAATGGGATTAATAGACGTGTGCTGTTTGATCGGTGCGGGTTGATGGGAAATGCGTAACTGGTTGTCTGGGATTGAGTTCACCCTTGTTACGAAAAATAATAAATTTCTTCAAACTGTGAATTACTTGCAATGTTTACATATCTATATATTTAAAAAAAAGGTGTTCTGTCATGACTTTGTTGCCAGCTCCTACAGAATGTATTGTATTTATTTTTCTTTTGAATGAAATAATGTGATCCTTGTGTATGTTATCAACTATTGTTTGTGTTGATTTTCTACCATTTTCGCAATAAATTAATTAAATAAGTATTTAATAGTACGCCTATCAGTGGTCAATGGTTTTCTTCCAGAGGCTGTGTTTGAATTACCGATAACTGTGAGTGCAATGATAGATGCAAGTCCCCGTCGCTTGATGCCATGTATATTACTTACAATTCGTCAAGGTTGTGTTTCAGGAGTAATAATTGCACTATGGTACTGGCTGTGTTTGCATGAATTTGTTTCAATCCTGTATTTTGTAGAGAACATTCGGACCATGGGTTTTGTTCGGTTTTACAGAAGAAGTAAAGGTTTGCAGAGGTTATGTCGTGTTCCGATGTGACGAAGATGTCGTGTCAGTAAACTAATTTCGTTTGCTGCTGGGTCTTAATCTACGAAATGTCGGATTTTATTCTGCTTTGGACTTCCCATGTGAGAGAAATTCTGCAAACCACTTTACTCTGTGTTGGTTAATAGGAAAAATAAGTTTGCCTTCTAGCAATATATCAAAAGAAATGAAACAATTATTTATAGAGGACGACACATCAAAAACTGTGCTTTTTGTGCCATTCGGTGCTCTTATTTCATTGCAATCTGGTCTTACGCCACATGTGTTCAATTGTGTAAATATTAATTAATTAAACATTATTGATTTTGTACTGCATAATATCCAATTATTCTACCCATAAAGGTGAATAAATACTGAGATACAAAAATTAGCATTAAATAAGAGAAGTTTGCTCTTTCGTCTTCGTATTTAAGAATTTGCAATGTTGGCATTAATGTG
The DNA here is from genome assembly GCA_017312745.1 of Gryllus bimaculatus. Lineage (NCBI taxonomy): Eukaryota > Metazoa > Arthropoda > Insecta > Orthoptera > Gryllidae > Gryllus > Gryllus bimaculatus. The sequence goes on along the minus strand of BOPP01000123.1, from coordinate 3,530,514 downwards.
AGCAAAATATTTTACATTTATCTCTAATCTTAGCGTCAAATTTTGACTGGTTCCCACTAGTATAATTAAAATAATTTTTAAGTAAACATTGATGAATAATATTTTTAAAAAGTTCTTTGAAATGTTTTTGAGAGATATTTAAATTCTAATTTTTTTAAAATAAGGTTGTATTATATTAATCATACGTGAATTTAATGTTCTATTTAAACGGGGAAAATGATATAACAAATGTATTTATTTACTTCAGTCAGGCAGTGATGGATCGTGACAAGGAGTATGTGACGAATGTTATTGTAAATATTTTCTGATCTCAGCTGTGAGAGATCTGGATGAAATAATTGTACCGTACGACTTATATAACCATTTTTAATTTTAAGTCTTCGTTGGGATGGTGAATGTTGATTAAAATGGTATTTCAAAAAATGTAGGAAACACCGCGTCAAAATTATCAGAATTTCTGATAAAAGATAATTTAGTAAAGCTTATTAAATTGTTATTGCAGTCAAGATTGAAATATTTTTGCTTTTAAATTTGGTTCCAAATTTTTGTGAGTGCGTTTATTTAAACTTAATACTACATGTCTTCGTACATTTTGCAGGGGTGACCTTTAATGAGTTGTATTTTGCAGTTCGAACTATATTAGTTGCGTCTTTAGATTTTTACGTGCTCTTCTCCCAAAGCTTACTGTGACTACTTGAGATTGTACTTAAAAGAAAAGAATAAAGAAAGAGACGTTAAATCAATATTCATGTTAGAAAGTGTATGTTACATAAGACAGTAAACTATAAAAGGGAGAAAGAAAATGAAAGCTATATTTTGATTAACGTATTATCGTGTGGCTCATTGAACTTGACATGCACATATCGGACAATGTCCTCGTGTAGAACAATCATTTATTTAAAAAAATGCTTGGTATCAGTTTTTTTTATCAGTACTTACTTATTTTAAGATCCGTGAGACTCAAACAATTAATTTGAGAGCATGATACATCAAGACTGCTGACAATCGTCATACAGATCATTTTTGGAGTAGTTTTCTTTTCGAAATCAATAATGCGGTTACGCGAAATAAGTTCTAGGCAAATAATAACATATTGTTTTCATCGTCATTCGATTGTACCACACCTACAATCGATCTTTAAATCTCAGGATTTTATTTAGATCCCCTTAGTGGTGTTTGCAGTGTTCTTTACATTCTCTTCTGGAATAAAAGGTTTGAATAAACTATACCACTGAATGAAGCATTGAGTATTCTTGAAACTGAGAAAGAGTCCATACGTTAATGAAATAGAGGGATTCGAATCCAAGAATCCTAAAATGTCGAGATGGGTGCGGTAAATAAATGTTGTTTTTATTTATTTTTTTGTCAATCTAAATCTTGCAATCAAATCAATTTTATAGAAAAATATTTATATCTTTTTTCTTTGGTTTCTTTTGATTTTTTCAAAACTTTCAAATTTAAACAATTATAAATATTATATTACCAACACTATTTTTAATTAGATATGATCGAGTGATATGAACGAGAATGTGTAAATTCGTAGTTGTGAAAATATAGTGTTTTATAATTTAAGTAAGTAATTTTCACTAATAAATAACATGTTCATGTAGCGACATCTTTATACACTTTATCTCGCATTTGAAGGGAATTGTGTTCAAGAAGTCATCGTACTGTACTACTGTTCTTTCGAGTTGCGGCACTAACGGAATCTGACCGATGAAATCATAGAAAGCGGCTTTAGAATGATTCTCCACACTATGAATGTTCGCGTTCTTGGTATAAATTGCGTGCGGTCGTCATATTCATTAGAGTTTGAATGCCCCAATTCACCGATAGCCCGCTGAGTTCATATGAAACTGATTACCGTAATTTATGGCGCAGTTCGTTAGGTTAGGCAATTCATTTCCTTGCCACGCGGCCACGTTGCACGAGATGGACGTCCAGCGCACGAGGGCGGGTCGTTGGCTGCCCGTCGGACGGTGATCGCCCGCCGCCCGCCCCCGTCTCCGCCTGCCAATCGCCCGTGTGCGCCGCCACGTGAGGCCCGATACCCCCGCCAGGTCAAGCTTCCCAAGGCGCCGCCGCTGAAACCGACTCGGCCGCCGCTCTCGCCGCTCGTCCTCGCCCCCCGCTCTTAGGCCACCGCCTCTCACCACCGTCCTCGCCTCCGCACGTCGCCACCGCGTCTCGACATCGCTCTCACCACCGTCCTCGCCTTCGCTCTCGCCACTACTCTCGCATCGCTCTCGGCACCGCCCTCGGCCACCGCTCTCGACATCGCTCTCGACACCGCTCTCGCTGCCGCTCTCGCCATTGCTTTCGACACCGCTCTCGCCATCGCTCTCGCCACCGCTCTCGCCACCGCTCTCGCCACCGCTGTCACCACCGCTCTCGCTGCCGCTCTCGCCAACGTTTTCGCCTCCGCTCTCGCCACCGCTCTTCACATCGCTCTCGACACCGCTCTCGACCCCGCTTTCGACACCGCTTTTAACACCGCTCTCGACACTGCTCTCGACACCGCTCTCGACACCGCTTTCTTTGCCTTTATCTACTCCTCCTCCTTCTCCTTCGCCTTTCTCTGCACTTCACTTAAATCTTCGCATCCTCCTGTGTTTCCTTGTACGCAACCGATACCACTATAAGAACTAGCATTTGTGCTCAAATTGACATCTGATTCTATTGCACTAACAGCGATTACTACTACCTGCACTAATGTTAGCGCAACCACCACAGGTACTTTCATTACTGTCGTCACACCACCTATTTCTTCTTCAGTTGCAAGCAGTTCCATGTCCAAAACCACTACCTTCACAACCTTTAACACATAAACCACTGCTTCTTTGATATGCATTGTTCCACCTTGTCATCAATAGAATCTCTTCCTCCCACGTAGTCTTCACACCGGCTCGACCTATATCATCTCGTCAGTTTACTATCACACCTTATTCCTTGCAACAATAGTTTAATCCCTGCCGCCCTCGCCATAAACGCTATCAACACAATTACTGCCGATACAAGGGCTCTACTGCAACCGTCACCGAGACGCTGCTGATAACCCCCCTCAGAGAAACTGCTGCCATGTGCGCCTTGTCGTTAGACGCGGGTCATTTGCCGCTTTGAGAAGATGGTCATAGATTGGGCACGTGTTCACTGGCGTGTCAGCATCAATTATTTCAAGCTCTTTGTATCAGCGTGTATACTTTTCTTTTCTTTCTTTTTATAGGCGACCCGTGGGCTAGCGGTCAAACCGCGGTCATTCTACCGCTGGTACAGGGAATCAATTCCAGGATTCGACTGGGAATTCCAGGTGGACAGAGCGGGTATAAGCCAGATTTTCGTCGTTTAGCTACCGCGAAGGTTGGCTCAGGCCATTAACTGATGTCACTGCAGTGTCTCTAACGGGAGGTTCTGTATTTGCATCTCGACGGTGGAAGGATTTTTAGACACTTGCTAGATATCTTGGTCGAATTCAGCCGCTGTCTGGAGGAAAATTCTAGGGGTTGGCTGCTCTGACTGATAGTTTTCCATGGTTTCTCCGATCAACCCTAGGCGAATTCGGGACAGTATCATAACAAATGAGCCACGCCACCCTTCACGTACACGCACTTTCACATACATGCTTTACAAACACTTCGGGTGACCAGTCGGGAGCTTACAGCTTGTCGCGGTTGAGGCGGGGTCCCGCTGGTGGGAGATAACTGGATGGGGAAAATCCCCGCAAGCAGACGTAGGTCGGTCGCCGTTCAACAATTGAGGATCACTGCCACCTCCAGCGATGAAAACATGTACTACACTTACGGGGCTAACGACCTTGGCAGTTGACGTGTCCAGAATCATCAATTAATCAATTCCAGAGTACACTTTTTCCTTTATCCCTCTTCATCCTTTATTTTATCATCACCTAATCATCAACTCATTTTATGGGGTAGACCGAATGACTTTGATAACTGAATGCAGTTAAAGTTTTGTTGATATTGTGGTTCATTAATGATTGTGATGCTTCTGATGAACCCCCAAATGAAGTTTTATATCTGTACGATGGCTGAGGACATACATTTCTTCAGACTTTCAAAACAAATTCTTTGCAGTGTATCGTGAAATTGCATAACATTTTTGTAAAATATATAATTGTATTTTAAATACTCAAAATTTTATAATGTTAAACACATTGAACTTTAATAATTTGATTTCTAAATCAGATAATAACGTTTATGTTAATGTACATAAGAAGTATTATTTTCGTATTTGATGAAGAACAATGTTCTTACAATTTTTTCCTGCAAATTTGTTTGTGTTATATTATCAAAAATCGTGATTTCATCGATATCTAAAAATTACAGAAACATTTAATTATTTCTCTCATGAAACCCATTCGGTGATGTGAATTGTTGAAGATAAGCATTGATACGTAATATCTACAGTGTTTGATTTATACAATTTTAGGTTCTGAAACGCACCTCAAATTAATTATTAATTTAATATAAATAGTTATATATTTATAATATAATTTAATAAATATTTTGGATGTACTGGAACTCCATTCCGTCGCGTCCCGCAAGAAATCAAGCCCTGTGTCTTTAATTATTAGTTTATTTGTAATGCATCATAATTGTTCTATGAAATGGCAGATGTGAGAACTGCATTGATATCATAATGAACTCCCTTTGAATGTGTGTGTGTATTGGAAGTAACGTTTCTGTCATAAAAGGGAACGATACGGACCAGTATTATATCGTTCTAGATTCCAAAGAGAGTCTATTTAGTGTGTGCAATTTCTTAGCGAAATACCGACTTCTCTCATGCATTCCCCACGGCTATTTGAAACGTTCTGCCGAATCGAACTCTTTAGATTCCTTCTTTCGGCACCTCTTGCGTCCCTGCAACCGTGATCCTCCCGTAATGGAATTTACCTCTCGCGCGGGAGCGTGCATCTCACGCACGCGTGTCGGAGCGTTGGGCGCGTCCGCTTATCCGCGTTTCGCGAAGTTCACACGACGCCAGCACAGGGGAACGCCCTCTGTGGCGTCCCCTTTAGCGACGGAGCAGCGTCCAAATCCTAACGCAACGGCGGCTTCGGCCTGCCCCCCACCTGAAGGAGGGGCCGTGGAGGGTGTGGCTGGGCGGGGAGGGGCTGTGCGGACACGGTGGCGACGGGGTGGAGCGAGGCGGAAGCGGGGTAGTTGGAGAGTGGCGGGTGGGGGACGTTGGATGGTGACGAGGTGGAAGAGGGGATGTTGGAAGAGAGGGTGGAACATTGACGGAAGCGGGTAGGTAGAACGGTGGCGGGGTGGAAGCGCGGAAGGTTGGGGTGACGGGGGTTTTGTTGGTAGGTTGAGGAGGCGGACGCGGGAATACTGTAGATGGGTTAAAGTGGAGCAGTTGTGGAGGATGGTGGTGCAGAGAAGCTGTTATGGGGCGGAAGCGGGGCGGTGTATCAGAGGAGGGCGGAACAATCGCAAGGCGGACGCGAGGCAATTGAAGAGTGAGGAGGTGGTGAATCGCTGGCGGTGAGAGCGAGGTAAACGTGGTGCAGATATCGGGACGGGGGGGTGAGAGCGTTAGGGGTGGAGGCGATGTGGCAGGAAGTGGGCGTTCAGTGAGGTAGTCGTACCGTGGGGTCAGGTGATGGTAGTCAGGGTAGTGGACCAGCAACCAGTTGGTAGAACGGCGGAGGTAGAGAGGCATATTACGCGAAGCGATGGCGGTTACTGAGATGGAGAAGGTGAGCGAGAATGGAAGAATGAGGCCAACGTAACGGTGATGGAGTACGGAGAGGGAGAGCTAGATGTGTGGGGATGGCGGGTGAGGTAGAGATGCCTGGGAAGGCGCGGCGCAGGTATTAAGGAAGAAGGTGAATCGAAGACGGAGGAGAAATGACAATGAATGGGCCAGCTGTGGGAGGGGTGGCAGAGAGGGATTGCGGGGTACGTAGGGCGGGTGTGGGGGAATCGACAGAGTGGGTGCGGCGTGTGTTCGGCATTCTCGGAGCGTGTATCGGGGCGGTGGCGAAGCGGTTTGGGAGGCGACGCAATAGCGGTGGTGAAGGCAGAGAGAAAGAGAGGAGGAGGGAGAGAGGGGAGGGGGAAGAGGGGGAGGGGGAGAGGGAGGAAGGAGGGAGGGAGAGAGAGGAGTAAGGGAGGAGAGAGAGGAGGGGAGAGAGAGAGGGAAGGAGGGGGGAAGGGGGAGCCGAGAGAGGAGAGAGGAGGGGAGCGGGAGAGGGCGAGAGAGGGCAGGGAGAGAGAGAGAGTCGTGTCGACGAGAGAGAGAGGAAGAGGGAGGAGGGAGAGGGAGGGTAAAAGACGCGAGCAGTAGCCCGGCGGTCGTCTATCGAACGAGGGGAACGGGGAGCGGGAACGGGAAGAATTGGTCACTTCTATTGTATACTTTAACGGCGACGGGGAAGGAAAAAAAAGGCGCCTCCTATATCTAAACCTTACCATATCACGGCACAAAACAGGCCGGTTCGGCCGACTGCGAGCCCCGCCCTCCGAGTCGTTCGTCGTCGGCTTCTACGCGTGCGGGCAGGCCCTACTCGTCGCTGTTACCTGTCCGCTCGGCCTTTTCTTCGCTGCAGACGTTTGCAGCCCCATTTTCGAAGTGGCTTCCCTTGTGGAAATGGTTTCTTGGCTGCTTCTATGGAATTTCTTTCATGTGTCACAACCTATCCCAGTCAACCCGAAGTTGTCACTGTCACCTGCTTCGGGGTACCACAACGGATTTTTATTTTATAAATTAGTTATAATTCGTCCTATTAAATTATTTCGGTAGTTTCTTGAAATTTTTGTCGTTAGCTCAATTTTTAGATCATTTTTTTCTAATTCACGTCTGTCTATTTTATATGATGAATAATATATTTTAATTCGGATGATTTGTCCGTTCGATCAATAATATTTATGTGTTTGAAGATAAAAATAAGGTGTGCATTTAACAAAGTATTGCGATATAAACAATGTCTACTCTTGTTTTCTTAACCGTGGTTTACTTTTTTTTAATTTGTTGTTTGATTTTTTATTTTTAAACTGTTTGCCTTTCTGGTGTCTTGTACATTTGAAATCAGAAATTATCTTTCTACGTTGAAGTAATTGGAAACATCATTTTTATATATTCTTGAAATAGTAATTGTAACAGTGGTAATATTTTGAAAGCTTTATTTGGTTTTAATTTTTTTTTAGTGTAATTGTTTGCACCTTTTTTTATGACGCCGTCTGATCTGAATAACTTACATCTTCCAGTATCTGAAACGTCGCCTCTAACATCACATCGGTAACTGTCCGTCTCAATTTGTCCAATCACAGCCGTCTCCTACTTTTACAACGCTTCTTTCTCGCCAATCTCCCTCCCACTCCACGCCGCGCCATCCTCAACCGGGCACCGCCACTCGGGCGCTGCCGCCGCGCGCCCTCCGGCAAAGTCCCTTTCGGCGCCAATCCCATTTTCACCCTCCTACCCACCTTTATTCTACTTTATCCTCAAAACGAAATCGATGTCGGAGCCAGCGCCGTCCCCAGCCGTCCCCGCCGCCCCGCCCGCCACTCGGTCCCGGCCCCGGCGCCCATCCCCACCGCTTATTGCCGTCTCACCTTGACGATAAAATCCTGCGGCGCGGCGCGGCCGCGAGGGAGGGAGCCAGCCTGCCCGCCGCGCGAGAGAGAGAGTACATTCCGATACAACCGCAGTCCCTGCGGGCGGTTTGGCGCTCTCGCATCCTGGAGCTGCCAACGGCGGTGATGGGAGGTTGTGGCGGCGTACAGTGGAGGTGACTGAGGAGGGGGTGGGGGAAGGGGCGGAGACGGAGGTGAAGGTGGCTGTGGGGGCGGAGGAGGGGGTGGAAAGTGAGACCAAGCGGCGCGACCCAGGTAGGGCTGAGGCACAGGTTGATGCTGGAGTTGAAGTAGGGTCGTTGAGGTTGGAGTTGAGATGGGATTGATTGTTAAGGCCTGTGGCGGGGTTGAGAGGGAGAGGAGGGATTGGGGTTGGAGTTGGGCGGGCTGATGCTGGTGTTGAAGCGGTGACGACGCGGGATGTGATGCGGAGACGTGCGGGGGCTGATGCAGGGGATGAGGAGGGCAAGAGACGGTTGTTGAGGTTGGACTTGAGGTGGGGTTGACCGCTGGTGTTGAGGCGAGACTGAAGCGGGAACTAATCCAGGGGATGAGGAGTTAGAGTCGGTGTTGAGGTCGGAGTTGAGGCGAGGTTGATGCTGGTGTTGAGGCGGGAACTGATGCGAGGGCTGATGCTAGGGCTGGAGCAGGGTCTGGGGCGTGAACTCAGGCATGTGTTGAGTCTGTAGTTGCGGCGTTGTCGATGGGGACTGAGGCAGAGACACGAAGTGGGAGTTGAGGAGAGAGCTGAGTCGGGGCCTGAGGTACAGGCGGGCACAGAAATGGAAGCGTGGGCGGAAGCAGGAAAGGGTGGCGGTGCCACCGGTATGAGGTGTGGTGCCGACGCGCTGGCGCTCTCGATGCCTGTGGGATGGGTCTATCGGCTGTTAAAGTGGTTGCGCAGCTAAGGGAATCACGCAGCAACGTCTCTTTGAGAGCGATCCCTTGACGCTGGGAATGGACGGATTGATCTCGGGATTGAAGCGTTTGGTAATGGCAGTTGGTGTTTTAAATACTTCTACGGAAAATGTTTTCTGTGTCGCGGGTGGTTCAGATTTCATTACGAAAATTTATATACTACGCTTTAATAACGTGGCAAAATGTTTTGAAGGAAAAAGAAGTGGAATAATCTGTAAAACCGAGTCGCAGATAATTTAGTTTAGCTAAGAACTTAAAAATTTCCCTTCTTTACGTATCAATAAAATGCGACAGAAAAATGGAAAACAGAATAGAAGCTTTCGTGCACATGTGTAACATACTTTGTTGAAAAAGAGGATATCATTTTATTGTACCAATAAAATAGAAATGTAGCAAATATATTTTTTATCATTGAAATTTGAAAGGAAGATTTATAGAGATCTTAAACGGTGGTGCCAAGTTTTATCGTTGGCACTCTTTTTTAATATGAGGAACATTTTTCAATTTTTAAAGGTCTTTGTCAAATTTCATTTTTTGAATAATGCAATAATTTACACTTTAATGGTTTGAAAAATATATTATCTCTTAACGTAAAATCGAAAGCTTTATTAACATTAACAAATTAAATTTTGCAAAGTATTTCACCTACCTTCAGATATTACCTTTGTTTGAATTTAAAACTCTTAATCGTTATAAATTGATACATTATACTACCATAGGCACAGTCATTATACATAACTAATGGAATTATTATTTAACACTGCACAGCTAAGCTGCTCTTTAGAGAACAAAATCGAGTACTTCTCACGTACCCTTTTCGTGACCTGCCATTCAGTTCGTATCCTCTCGGAGAAACGAAAGAAAAGGGTGAGGTGTTCTCATTTCTGTCTTTTCAAGCCTCACCAGCAAGACTAATTTCCTTCATCCTCTGCAGATATTGCACCCCTTTCCTCTCTTTTTACACGTCAAATTGGGGTGATTACTCAGTTATTAATTTTCCCGAAAAGAAATTTGAATAGGCTGCAGGTGAGATTAAAAATTTAATTTCCGCCATCCTCCCCCTCGTTAATTGAGGAAGTTATTAGAACCGACGCTCCGGCCGACTAAGGCCGATACTAGTTCTCTTTCGCCCTTGGGAGGTGGGAGTGTCGCCCAACCATTGTGTTGTTTCGGAAGTGTGTACTTTCTTCCCGCGTAAGATCTTTGCCGGGCCGCTTTATGGAACTCGAAAGCGAGAAAAGGCGCCGCGCGGAGGTATCGAGAGGTTGCTGGGGCGAGACGCGAGGGCTGAGGAAGGAGGGCGAGAGAGTGGGCGTGGAGTGGGGGATTCACGCCGTCGAAGCAGAGGTGCGGGAGGCCTCGAGGAAGGTAGGCGCGGTGGAGGCGGTTCTGCTTCTTCTTTTTTTTTTTTTCCATTCCTCTCTCTCTCGCGCCCGGCGCTCCTCTCTCGTTTCTCTGCTGCGATGTCGATAATGCGATCGATTGGATCCTTGGTGCGTGACACCTCCTGGTCTTCTTACCTTGCTCCCCCTCTCTCTCTCGCCGTGCCCCTTCTCAAGCGCTGCAGACCAGGCGTCCCCTTCGTCGAGGCTGCTGAATCCGTTGCTATCAACGGGCCCAGCCAGCATGCTGCCGCTGCCACTTTCCCAGCATGTGGCCATTGCCCTCGACTACCTACAACTCCTCATCTTCCTCTTTCCCTCCCACCGGAAAAGGTGGCTCAGAGCATCAAACTGATGTCACCGCAATGCTTCTGACCGAGAGGTCATAGGTACGAGTGCCGACGATGCCAGAATTTTCGACACCGGCTACATAGTAGCTGGAGGAGAATTATTGCGGCTGGCTGCTCTGATTGGTAGTTTTCTGTGGTTTCTCGAATAAACACCAGGTGAATGCCAGAGTAGTATCCTAACAAACGGGCCTGGGATCGCGCGTTATCTTTCCTTCCACTTGCTTGTCCTATCCTCAACCATTACTTACACACATTTATGCGTGCATTACACTAACATTACATAGATTACTCTAACGCGAATGCCGGGGGATCGGAAGGTGCTTGGAGCTTGTCCTGGTTAAGGCGGTGCCCTGCTGATGGGAGGTAGCTGGATTGGAAAACCCAGCTAACCATAGGTCGGCGCCGTATTCCACTATCTTGTGGGGGAAGATCACATCCATCTTCCGAGGAGGGAACGCACTACACTTATGAAATTTAGCCGTTGACTTGCTCGGAATCACTAATATATAAATCAATCTCTATCTCTCTTTCCATTCGATATAGTCATCGCTGTCATGTCCGTCTTGACCATTTCATCATTAAATTTTTATTATCGCTAGCTCCAATTGCAACTATCTCAATTCACCACTACTGCTTTTATCTCTACCTCCAAGATTATTTGCATAATCCAAAGCGTAACTTCAGAAGGCCTCAACACCCCTCCCATCTCCGATTGCCTTTAACTCCTCCGCCGCACCTTAAAAGCCATCGCCATTTCATACGCCCCTGTCCCCGTTACCAGCCTACGTCGATTGGAACCATTCCCGCCACAGCCCTCACCTCCGACTCTTCCCCCGCCCCGCCCCCCTTCCATCGCCTGCGGCCGCCCTCAAAAGCCTCAGCCAATACACACCTCACCGCTTTTTTCCCGAGGATTTCCCTCCGTCTCGCTCGCACGTTCTCAAGCTTCCCTCCGTGGCCGCGGACGGCGCTGCCTGTGCCGCCGCCACCGCCGCCGCCGGCTGCGCTTATTGCAGTATTTTTCTTTATCCCATTTATCAAAAGGGGCTTGCGATACAAGGTGGCGTAGACGCGCCGACTCCCGCTCACCTCCGCCGGTGCTTCAGCCTTGTAAATAAACCCCTGCTTCCTGCCAGAGCCCCCCTTTCTAAGCGCGCAGCAATTCCGAGGGAATGAAGATTCTCTTCAACTCCCCGGAGAAACCTCGGACATTCAGGTGAGCATCCAAGGTATAAGCTACGACCCTGTGGATTTGGGATTTAACTAAAACTTTTTTTAAAGCACATTAATACAAATCCAGAACGTCGCCGACTGTCATTAAAGGGGGAAAAAAGGGCAAGGGGATCCTTCATCTTTCTTGTAGGAGTATTTCTATTGGTTGAACCGGGGGAGAATCCTTTTTTTTCTTCGGTGTATGTGTGGGAGAGAGGCAGCATTCTTGTATGTAATTTATCCGGGTGCTCTCCGAAAACATTTTATTTTTTTTCAAAGTTGGCAACCCCTCTTAATACGGAAAGCGGCGCAATCATCGGTTTGGGAGTCTGAGCGGAGGGAACATTTTAACGAAAGAGTGTTCGTCAGGGCGGTGGTTGTGCGTGGCGGGCGAGGGGTGACGCGGAGAAGGTTCGCAGCGCGGGATGAGGAGAGGGAGGGAGGGTGGGAGGGAGGGAAAGAGGGAGGCGCGTGGCGAACAAAAGGGCTCGAGACAAATCAGAGCTTCCCTCGTCGCGGTGGAAAAAGAAAGAATAAAACAATGGGGAGAAATTTTGGGAAAGGTAATTTTCACGAAATGTCCGCCGGTAGAAGGCCAGTCCTGGTGGTGAGGAAGGGACGGGGGCGGGGGCGGGGGAGAGGACCAAGAACGCACGGGCCCAGAAGGGAGACCAGAGAACTGCGAGAAGGTCTGGCAAAAGGGCGAAAGGGAGATGTATTGGACTATGGGCCACCTGTTGTTGCAAAAACATTTGGAGATATGTTGGCATTGGGCGGAAGAACTGAGAAACAGCCTCTCCAAACGTTCCGTGAAGAGCGCCTCCAACCTAGAAAAATATTTTTGATGGTCGGCCTAAAGAATTGCAAAATAAAACGTTTGTCTTTTGTAGTGATATTTTTAAATCTGATTAATTATGTGGTATTGATTCCTGAATTGGAGTGAATTGATGAAATGTCTATTAAATAACTTTCTTAAGTTGTGTTCTTATGAATTACTTATGCCATCCCCAAGTTTATTCTCAAACAAAAGTAAAGTACTAGCATGTTTTTGATAATCATTAAAACTTTGTGAGTTGTGGTGGTTTAATTTGAAAGGTATTTATTGTTAATAAAAAATATATATTATTTCCAAATATTCATTCACATATTTATTCAGAAACTTTTACTCATCATATCTGTATTTTTCAGTTATATTTCCTTTTGCGAATTATTTTAGTGTAATCTGTCTTTCATTTTCCTTACAAGAGAAATTCATGAATAATAACACCCTTTAACCCGGATTATTTAATCGTGTTGGTGGTTTCACAATTTGGCAAGGCATAAACTATGTTCTCATTGAAATGCCTAATCACATTGGAAAAAAACCAAGGGAGCTTGGCCTCGTAAATAATACAACTTTTAAACACAAAAAGATAAAAACCATACAACATGGTCTGATAGAGAAGAAGCATCGCCGCTAAACTAGACTCGTGGCGGGCGGTGCTGTGTGTGGGCCGGAGGGGGAAGTCAATACGCTGCGTCCAAGGTCGAATAGGCAACATTCTCGACCCAGGTAATGTTTCGCGGCGGGCGGTGGCGGCGGTGGCGGCGGGTGCGGAGAAGGGAACGGCGGGCTGGGCGAGCAATCTAGTCGCGCGGCCATAAATACTGCGCGGGGGAGCCCGGGGCGGGGAGACCGGTTTCGGTCGCGTCATCTGTTTGTGAGGGGCCCGGGAATGCGGGGCGGGGCGGGAGCGGGGAGGCGGCGGAGGGATGAGGGTGGGGGAAGGGGAGGGGAAGGGAGGGGCGGGTCGCCGGAGCCATTCGGAAAACGCGTGTGATGAATAAGCAGGAAGGCGCCGTAATTACCCGCGACTTTATGAGAGCGCGCGGGTGTGGGGGAGAGGAGGGGGCGGGGCGGGATGAGGGGAAAGTGAGCGGAAACGGCACGAGGGTCAACGGAGACGAGCGGGCGATATGGCGGCGAAGGTGGGAACGGAAGGAGACAAGTGGGGGCCTTATGGAAGAATAATTGGAGGTACGAATATAAAGGGAGAGAAAGCTTTTGCGGGAACATATACTTCATGGAGAAGGGGACAAATACTGGTAACGAATCGAAAAAATGAATTATTTGTTTTCATTTAAACTTGATAAAAGTTTTGGCTGGTTCTTGAAATGAAGCTTTAATTATTGTTAGATTTACGAAGTAAGCGTCCATCGAAGGTTCCGTAGAGTTTCAGTTAGTAAAATAAACTAGAAAATTGTTACAAAAATAAGTTTAACTCAATATTCTATTTTACGGGAATAAGTGAAAAATTAGCACCCCAAGAATATTTGATTCAATAAGTAATTCAATTGCACATAGCAAGGACGAATATTTCACACAATGTAGTCTAGGTATTTACTTGGCAAGAAGTCATGTTGGAGAGTATATTAATATTGAAAGAAAACATATTTTTCTAAATGAAGATCAAAATAAGCTGCGTGCCGGAGAAAACTTTAAAAACGTCTATCTTAGGCGCTTAAACAGACATCCCATTTTAATCACTATACATTTCTTAATACGCGACCTCGTTTAACTGTTTTATGTGGAGGGACTAAAACGCATTAGTATCCGTGGATAAGCGAACATATTTTAAGTTTCGATCTCGACGACAATTTTCTACTATCTTTCAAAAATTCCACCTTTTAAGATAGTCGATCCAGCACTGGTACGTCTGCGTTATAATTCGTTCGTTGAGTCTCTCAAGAGTCATAGGCGATGGGCTAAAATAGTCAAAAGGAAATGAATGACCTCTGACCTCACGCCGAGGATTCAACGTACACAAGCATCATCCGACGTTTCACCTGAGGAGTGTCCTGAAATTTGGACCTCAGTTGTCGGTGGGCTTGATCTTCAGTATAACCCAAGATGACGCCCGCTGGCTCTAGTATTTTCATTTTCGAACCAACCAAACGGTGTAAAAATGTTTACCTTGGCATATTAGGCCAAAGACAAACCACGCACCCTATAATTCTCCGAAATTAAAGATGTTGGCTCGCGATAAGAAAAATTCACAGAAAGGCGTTTGAACGTTGTAACGGATTGTAACGTTGTTTTTAAACTGTACCGAATACAAGTCCAGAGTAGTTTTTTAAATAGTATTTTATTGCGCGCTGACGTTTTGAAACTGACAGTAGTTATAGAAGAAAGACAAATGAAGTAAAGAGGGAGTAGAACGAGCATCAAGAATAAGAAAAAAAGATAGGAAATAGGACAGAAGGAGAAGACAGAAGATGAAGAGAAAAGTGGAAACAAGAAGACAGAGAAGAATAACATGCAAAAAAAGGGAATAAGAATGGGGAAGAGGAGATAAACAGCAAGAAGGAAGAGAAGTAAAGAGGAGGAGACAAACAAAGGAGGGAAGGAGAGAAAGAGGAGGAAAGAGTAGGGAAGGAAAGAACGTACAAAAGAGTTAGGAAAAAGAAGGAGAAACAAAAAGTAGGAGGAGGAAATCTAGGAAATCTTAACCAACTGGGCTAGACGTTCGGGCATCAGGCGTACTCCCGCCAGGTCAGTACCGGTAAAAAAAAAATCTCAGCCCCCGACTCGGGGGGATTTCGCGTGTTCGGCTTTCGCGACGTGGCTCATAACCTGCACAAACCGGCCGTTCCGGCGAATGTAAGGGGTTGTGCCGCGCACGTGAGGGCCTTCGTCATAAATCCCACCTGACGCCCCCCCCCTCACGACCCTATGACGGGGCTGACTCGCATCTTCCCATGTAGCTTCGAACACCCCTCGTCACCCCTTATGCCGCGATTTTTTTTTTTCCCCCCCCCTCACCACCACACCCACCCACCCACCCTCCCTGCTCATTTTTTTTTTCCTCCCTGATTGACGAGATGAGGAGATGAGGCGGGCTGTCGAGGAGAGCGCGCGGCGCGGGGCGTGGCCGCTCAAGAAATATGCCGGCAGCGTCTGCCCGCCCACCACCTACCGAATACGTTATGTGGGTAGGAGAGTTTCTATGTGTCTCGCCGCCGGCCCGCAAGTGGGGGGCCGCCGCGCCCGGCGAGATTCCCAGTAAATTGCGGCACCCAGGAGAAAGAAATGCCCGCGCTGTAAAGTGGGGAAGACCCTCCGACCGACAGCAGAGCAGCCCCCGCTGCCGCTGAGTGATATTGAATTTACCTTACGGGAGGCGCAACGGTCGTGGATGACGCGTGGCCTTAATCAGATCTTTCGTCAGTAAAAAGGCAGCTGTGGATTGTGGAATGTGATCGGTGGCACAGAGACCCTACCACAACACACACACACACACACAGACACGACACAGCACACACCAATATTCAAGCACATGATTGCAAGTTCTGTAGCGCACGGGCTCGTGTTGATGGAGACGACGCGTGGCTTAATGGCAGATCTTTGTCTGTGTGGAAAGCGGCTACTTTTTACTTTTTTTGTGTGACGTGCGGATTATTGAGCAAGGAATTGTTGGAATGTGATGGGTGGCACAGAGACCTACACACACTTATTCCAAGCACAACCATTTGCAAGTTCTCGTGAACGGGGAGACTTAGATTTATGGTAACTTGTGTCGGCCCAGATTCCTATAATTGCCACACCCTGGATGCCGCGTGGCCATGTGAGAGCATGCGAAGCCACGGATTTTCGCTCGCGCTATCATTTATCAAAAAGAAAAAATTTAGCTGATATTATTTACCTACAAGGAAACGTACCGACGAGCATAACGTGTAGTTAATGCAAATCCTCGTGAATTGCATCGAAGTACATCTCTTTGATGTCTCAATTTGAGGGTTATTTTGCTGCTGATGTGTACTGGCGGCCAGTGAGAACGCAGATATACTCTGCCAGTCAGCATTTGACGAGTTTTTCGGTTTAATAAAAAAAGTTGCTTTTTGAAATTTAATATTTTTCAAACATCGTTGTAGTTCAATGTTATGTCCACGATGAAAGAATACGTAGCAATTGCATTCAGTAATTATTTTCCTTTTATGTAATTAAAGAGATGAAACAATTCCGAATTATTATTCACTTTGCATGTCACTATTAAAAGTAATTTAATAGTTACATTATTTCATTTCGAAATATTGAAATCAGTGCGGGTGAAACGTACACTTACACAGAAACTACAAACATTATAACACCGTCTCATGAAGCTCATCTCGTGGCTATTTCCTCTTAATTCTAAAAAACCAGTGCATGATTTCAATGCACGAATGCTTACTCAATTATTTTAAATTAGTTTTGATAAATTCTTTGAAATTGCTGTTCGCTAATGGATACTGCATCCATCAGATTAAGTCAATTAATTTTTCCATTTTCATTTTCCGAGCAATATATTCTGCAATAATTGAAAACCTACTTACCTAATGTTGTATGCTGTCATATTTCGAATAGTACATGCGGTGACGGTAGGGCGACAAGAGAAGGAAGAAGGGTGTAAAAGGCATAGGCCAGACGTGGAGAGTGGGAAGCGCGCTGGAGTTGCGATGTCGGAGGCAATGCACAAGAGGATAACTGATGTGGGTATCGAAAGAGAATGGAGGCAGCAATTGTGACCAGGCAACACAAGCGTGGTTAATTGGTTCATTCCATGTACTTGGTTCATTCTTCACAAATACTTTGTGGCGGGCGACAACTGCTAAGGTTCATTAGAATCCGTATGTGTAGTGGTGTGTTTCACATCTCTTGAGGGTGGATTGTTTTCTCGCCGCCTGGAACAGCGGCCGGGCGCCGTACTAAAGTGCAGATTGAGAAAGCTAGCTCATCCTCCAGGTAATCTCACGACCGCGAGGGACGATCCCTAGCTGGGACAAGCTGTGGAGCTCCCGCCATATGTGATAGTTTACTTCACATAAGTTGTACATGTAAGAGTTAGAGGGATTGGACCAGGAAATGAGGAAGGAAAGATCGCGCGGCGGTCGTGTCCCTTTTGTGGTACTTGCTTCGGCATTCGGCCTGGTATTGATCGGAGAAACCCCGGGCAAAACTACCGGATCAGAGCAAGCCAAATTCAAATTCACTAGAATACTCCTCCGGGTAACAGGTGAATTCGGACGTGGAGGTGACAGAGGCAGTGTGTGAGAGAACAAGGGCGGGGGGGCGTGAGTTCGTGACCTCTTTGGTCGCGTGAAGCGCCAGCACTACGTGCGGGTGGGCGTTTGTTGAGCGGGGGAGGGGCGGTCGGCGGGCGCGCTTGCGTGCAAGTCTTTCTCCCGCAGCGCCTGACTAATGCACTACCGATCAGAGCAGCCAATTCATCACTGAATTATCTCCGGGTAACGGTGAAATTCGACGGTTTGGAGGTTGACAGAGACGGTGTGTGAAGAGGCGACGACGGGGGGGGGGGGGGGGCGGGGGGGGGCGGCGTGAGTTCGTTGTCCTGTGTCCGTGGAGCGCCAGGCCACGTGCGGGTGGGCGGTTGGGAGCTGAGCGTGAGAGAGGGAGGGGTCGCAACGCAGGCGCTGGGGCGGCCGAGTGCAAAGTACCCTTTCTTCCCGCAGCGCCTGACTAATTGCTTGCGGAGGCTCGGGGCGGCGGGCTCCGGGGACTAAAAAAAACGATGTGAGTCGGCCCGGGATGAATTTTCCTGCGTCGAAGGGGAAGGAGCGCGCCGAGGGCCGGCGCAGCGCGGCGATGGCGCCCGGCGTGGGTGGAAAGAAGCGGGCAATGGGCCAAAGCGGTGGGAATTAATGAGCGAATTTAATCGACAACTTCTCGCGTTGTGAGTGTCTTTCAACACTTCTGCCTTGTTGTCTT
>BOPP01000123.1:3486878-3504589 GCA_017312745.1 Gryllus bimaculatus | reverse complement strand
AGAGAGAGATCTATTATTTATTTTATTTTATTAATTTATTTATTTTATTTATTTATTTATTTATTTAATTTATTTATTTTTATTTATTTATTTATTTATTTTATTTATTTATTTATTTATTTATTTATTTTATTATTTTATTTATTTATTATTTATTTATTTATTTATTTATTTATTTATTTATTTATTTATTTTATTTATTTATTTATTTGTTATTATTGAAATCGTATCGCATGTGAAATTTTTAGAAAAAAATAATTATGAGAAGAATCACGTTTAGTTGGTTAGATTAAGAGATGTGTAATATTAGAATGAATCTTCTGGTATATTTCAATCAAGAAGTGAGTGTTCCTTCCATTTGTTGTAATATGGCATTTGTGGAGTACCTCAGTTCAGTTCCAAACGGATGCATGAACAGAATCTTGCTTTGCTTGTTAGTAGATATGTGAAGGAATAACATTTTTGATTACGCAGTGTATTGTTGCGTTTCTTCTTTCCTTTCCTCGCCCATATGACCGGGCGTAACACGTAGCCTAAAGTTCTTCACTCAGATTTATCGATTGTCGCTTTTCGGGTTCATTATCGATCTCCGCGCGGTATAAATAGGAACAGCCGCCCCGCGTGAAGGGTAGGGGAACAGAAGGGGGGGTGGTCTTGAACCCCCGCGAGGGGGACACGTGGGAAGGGCGACACGCCTCTTTCTCCGAGGCACGCGCTGGATTGTCTATTCACCGTTCGCCCTGGCGGCCCGGCCCAGCCCAGCTCGGCTTCTGTAGGGCCCTGCGCCGTCGATATTAGGGAGGTGACGAGCGGAGGGATGGAGGACGAGGGGGGAGGGGGAGGAGGCGGGTCGAACGCGACGAAGCCTAATTGTTTTTATCGGCCTGCATGATGGATGGCTCCTTGCTGCGTTCGCCCTGCTGTGGAGAACGCTGTCGAGCGCGTCGGAAGACGCAGCGCGTGGGACAGCAGCCCCCGTCGCTCTCGAGTGGTGGCGGGAAGCGTTACGGGCGACGGGGACATGATTGTTCGCCGCTTGGAGATGGGTTTGTTTTGCGCATTTTTAGGACTTTTTTTGGACGAACATTTGAATATGTTACTGAATAAATAATTTCTATTTGTTCTGAGCGATGCCAAAAAGTGGGACGGCTTGGCAACGTTACGTCCATCCTACCGTTGCCATCTTGAGGTTTTATTTGTGTGCCCTGAAGAAGGCCATGGTGCGTTCGAAACATCTAACGATACGGGGGCGAGCTGGCTGGGATCAATAATAGGAATTATTGTGGAAGCATACAACTTTAATATTTGGTATTGTATTATATTTAGTTAGCATTACTGCACTCGTTTTAACAACTTCCAACAATCGTGGGTTGAGTCTCCCGATTGTGGTTCTATTCCTGCAAAAATGTTTGTCCGTCGTTTAACCTCGTGCCGAATGTCTGAATATCCCTTACTCCATCTGCCCATTTTGTCGAGTTTGTGGAACTGCACGCTCTCTCCCAGTTTCAGAATTCCTTCCGAGATACTGTGTGAATTTCTCATTTCATAGTGAAAGAATCTACTTAAAAAGGGCGCACCACTTTTTACCATTGTAGGAAAAAATGTTTTGTTTTTGTGTTTCATCTCTTGACACAATAATAGCTACTGGAAAATTCTTTCAAAGCACTGCTTTGCACGAAAAGAATCTGGTAGTGAACACTGGGGTCTTAATCTTGGAGCTTCTAATAAACACATGCTAGATTTCAAAAATTTTAATTTTATTTAGGAGTACTGAAGGTTTCCGTTTAATTGCTTTGCTTCCTTTACAAATAATATTTCACTCATTTTTAGTGATAGTAATCAGTTAAAAAATCTTAATTGCGTTTGGATATTACTGCCTCTGACATGCATCTCTTGTAGTGCAAATTTAATCGAAGTCATTAAAATGTTCATAATTATGTGTGTTTGAATTATATGTGTAAATGTAATTGACAGAAAAAATATTATAAACGTTTCTAGATTTGAACTACTATGTAATTTATCCTGAAAGCTGTTCTTTTCAGTTTTAACATCGATAATTTAATGTTCAAGGATTACTTTTGAAGGGAAATTCATATTTATTATGCCAATAACATTTCGTTGTACCTTTTCACACATCCGACATCCACTTTAAGTCGCTAGACACGTATTCACAAAAAAATCATTTTACGTCTTTTTTTCCCACGCATAAACACGACGTTGCCTGAGCGACATTTAGCGGAAGAAGTCAGATGAGCGGCGGAAAAACGTGTTTCTACGCTCCCGCATGGGACGCGGCGTTATTTATAGCAAGCCCGTCGAACAACATCTTCTCAGGGGAGCGGGCTTGGGCACTGCGCGGGCACGACAGTCCATCGGGTCGTCCGGTGCTCAGCCGCCCGGTAGAGGGGATGCAGCCGTCCGGTAGCCGTCCGGTGGCGGGAGAGCGAGCGCCAGTGAGGCTCACAGGCTGCACCGGAGTGCCTCGTTTCTTTGTGTGTGTGTGTCTGTCTGTGTGTGTGTCTGTGTGTGTGTCTGTCTGTGTGTGTGTCTGTGTGTGTGTCAGTGTGTGTGTATGTGTGTGTCAGTGTGTGTGTCAGTGTGTGTGTCTATGTGTGTGTCTGTGTGTGTGTCAGTGTGTGTGTCTATGTGTGTGTCTGTGTGTGTTTCTGTGTGTTTGTGTTGCGGGGAAACGTCTTCTCGAGAATAAAAGTCTAAGTCAGACTTCGTTTTAGTCACATTAGAAATAAAGGCTAAGAGTTATGGCGGTTGAGATGGCTCAGGGGAAAGGTGGCTGCCTCTGCAGTGTTTTTGACTGGGAGGACCTAAATACTGAGTCCCGATGGTAGAGGATTTTCGGTGCAAGCTGTACATCTAGATCGAATTCAGCCTCTGCCTGTTTCTCCGATCAATACTTGAGGAATACCACATCAATACCGCAACAGATAGGCCTCGAACGGCAAACTATATTTTCTTTCTCATTCTTACTCCTTTACATCCTCTTACACACAAACACACACACACATACACACACACACACACATGGGCACTCCACTACCACTTATGAGCAGTCGGCTGCTCGCAACTGGGGTGGTTTCCCGCTCGAGGTAGATTCCTGGAGGGACATGTCGCCCTGCAAGCCGAAGAACATGATAAACGGCGACGTGTGGGAACACCGCCACCTCCCGGGAGTATGTATTACTCTTACGTTTCTACGACCGTAGCAGTTGATGCGTCAGAAAACAAACAAACGTTTCGTTTAGATATTACGTGTTCTAGTTTACTTTTCTCAACAGTTAAGGGTGAGGTGGAATGCTAACTGTAGCGTGAAATCTAAATGAAATCCGGAGTTGGGCAGAGGAATGTATAGATAAACTAAATTTCCCGGTCTGCGGTCATTGAGAGTCCTGTAACTGATCGCCTGAATGTCGAACATGGTAAGAATATAGTTACAAAATCACTCTTGAGGACTTGAATGTCATGTGTTTCATTTAGTTTACGTTTGACTACAGTGTACCACTTCGTTATTCTGATTATCAGTGGATCGAGAAATGCCAGGCTACTTGCGTGGACTTATTATTTGAGTCAGAGGCTCCTTTACATTTCGATATAATTGTGTAATATACACATATTTTTCATAAATCGTATCTTTTTTACCCAATAAAAGTATAGAAAGGAGTGTTCTTTCGTTTATAATACATTTATCTTTACGTTGAAAGAAGGAAACTCCCAAATCTTACCGTGTGGAGGTGAAATAATACTATGAAATAGTAATGGTTTTATCATGTTCTAGCAGTTGAACTTATCAATACAACATTGGTATTGATATTGACTCACAACACCGACTGTGCATACGTACTGAACGCGAAAGATACGTGAATTCCTTCTGTTAATGGGGAGTGGTACCCTCTCCGGACTGTCAGTGTGGTGCCACCGTGCGTCACTTAGATGAGAGCTTATCCGTCGGGTTTCGTATATCTAACATCGACAGCAATGGATTGAGAAGCTCGATGTACCCCTTTAAAGACTGATTTTAATAAAGACTGTCTATTTTATTGCTGTGATGTTCTATAATTTTTAGACTGCATTAGTTGTAGTCTGCGCCATGAGTAATTGCCGTAAGACAAGTAAATAAAACCGACAGTGCTGCGGAATATCGGGTTCTTTTAGTATCGAAAACATTATGCTGAGGTTAACGCAACGTCTGACGTCGGTTCAGTGAGGAGGAAGAGTGAAACTCGGAGAAGCGCTGAACAGAAGCGCGGAGCGGGTCAGAGTGCAGTGGGTTGTGACGAAAGTGGAAATAAAATTACATTTAGCATTATTAATTCAATTCACGCTTTTTGCCTATCCAATCGCAGACATGAATATGATAAATATATAACCAGATAAAACAGGGTAATTCGTGTTAATTAATCTATAGTGCTAATGTGTAGATTTCTTACGGAGTAAATTGAAAATTACTTTTCTTAAAAGAACTATATTGAGTTGCCATAAACATGGAAAATTATTGCTATTATTGTTTTTCGTATTTCCAAACAATTGTAAATTAATTATAGTGGTATGTAACTATCTTTAATTGTAAGTAAAATTGTAGTGTTCTGCACCAGGTGTCAAAAACGTGCAGCAATAATTCATACCAAAGTATAGACCCTGCCAAGAGGTGGGAGGTCTTTGCCCTCAATGGATGCCCTTGGGCTAAAAATAAATATAAAAAAATACTTAAAGCATCCCGCTGATCTGACCGTCGGGAGTGACGCGGGCGAGGGAGGGACGCAGCGGAGCGGAGCGGTGGCGGGGGCGGGGGCGAACGGCAGGTGCCAGGGCGAGGGCGGCCGGCCGACCGGCCGTCGATCTGACGGTAAACACATCCATCTTGTGGGCGCAGAGGGGGGGTGGAAGCCGCTGCCGCAGGGGCGCGCTACCTGGCGGCCGCGGGGCTGTGAGATTGGCATATTTGCGCGGGGCCGCTGCAGCTCATTGGCGGGCCCGACCTTGCCAGGTAACGGCGCTGCCATCTTGGGGAGGCCTCCGTCTTGTTGGGTCGTTTTCGAGGCAGCGTTGTCGTAAATTTTTCCAAGTTTGATTCGGTGTTGTAGCAGGCGGCAAACTCTCCGAAAGCAGTTCAGCAAACACACAAATAACTGTAGGCAGATTCCGAAGCGGCAATTGGTCACGCCTCCCAAAAATCTGTACAACGGTTTTTCCAAAAAGCTGTACAACGGAAGAAAGCTACAGTTCCTTGGCAGAGATTCTTGTATTGTCTTCTCTGTTACATCTTTGATCTATAAATTGAGTAACGACAAACTTAAAAGATAATGTCCATGGAAGAATAAACACACAATTTTTCATGGATTTATTCTGTTTCTGCCTTTGTGGTACACTACCGATTTGAATCTCATTGTAATTTGTTCGCACGTGTTTAAAAGTAATGACCAATTTACTATTAAAATCTAGCTAAAAAATCTCAGAAGAAGGTATTTACAAGAGTGCTGGCACCTAAAATAAAAACTTAATGCGCGCTTTATTTTGTCTGCTACTTCTCGAATCTATGAACTATGAAATAAATGTATATATTTTTTGTTTCGTTCTTTATGGATTTTCCGTATTATAATTACGAACTGCGAACGATCCGATCAAGCGTTGAAACTGTATTTTAGAATTAAAAAAAAAATTACAACGACGTGGCTGCTTATTCGCGGCTCAGACGCGCTCACCCTTCTGCTGGCAGATATCCCGTCACCTGTGATGCCGTGACACGGCGACAAAACGAGCCTTCCCGCTGCCGAAAATTGAAAAACTTGACGTTAGGAACCTACAAGTCCTCAGGCGCTTTGACGTCCTCGTCAATATTCGGACGAGGGAAACTTTCAGCAATTTATCACACCTTCCAATTAATCACCTTACGAGTGTCGATACCCTAATTTGTCTGTCGTGAGACTGCAGTAATTAGCTAGTCTGAATCGATATTTTATAATAAGAAATATAATCTGTTTCGTTCGAAATATTTGGACATGTCATTACTTGAATTGAAATTTTCTCTTTTGTTGTTTGCAGTGTAGAATTTGTAGCTAAGAAATTTAATGGAAAACCCAACTAGGACATTTGCATGATGAAATAATACACAGTTTATTTCAGTGAAATTATAAGCGCATTCCTTCATGTATCATCTCTAAAAGCTTAAACCTTCGTAAATTCCTGAGCCTTACCTGTACTGATAATAGTGTGCAACAAATTCTTGTGCGCACTAAACCTGAAGATATATTGACTCCCTAGTTCCGTTAAAAAGTACAACCTCTCAAAACAAACTCCATGGAAGACCTTGTTTTTCACGTTCAGGAAAATATTAGTTTAAAGGCCTCCTCGGCATGCTGTTCGGGGGTAGAAATGTAAGCTCTTCTCAAGCAAGTAGATACATGGTGTGGTTACCTCAAAGACTCCTTAAGGCCCCTCAGGCAGAGTCAGGCCCACCACCAGAATTCTTTACCGTAAAGAATACTATTAATTTCAGTGTGATTTACTTTTTCCTTAGTTTGGTAATTTTTAAATCTTAGTTTTCTTCGTTAATCTTAATATTACTTCAATATGTGTATAAATCGGTATTGTTTATTTGAAGTTAAGTGTTATTTGTGAGCTTGAAAATCGAAAACTCTTCTGTGGAAATCACCTATTCAAAGTAAGATTCTTTTCACTTTACGTACATCATACTTTATGTATTTCTTGTTCGTTTAACAATTGTCTCCTAGAAGTTAACGATTACGTAAAGTTTGCCTGTACAGTCAACCATTCTGTAACATTTGCCTACACAGTCGCGTATTTTTATAACATAAAATTCTTACTTATATACAATTATACACCTGCAGAACATTGAACCCTTACAATAGTATTTTTGATTATACCAAATTTTTTAAGGGCCATGTACGAATTCTAAGAACACTTTAACTTCTCAAATGATAATTGAAACGTATATCGCTGTTTTGATACGAAAATGTGTATCACGGCATTGAAAATAATTCAAGTGATCGAATCTGTCATTAATACCAAAGATCTGCAATTATACTGGCAAAAGCGAAGTTGCAGTCATGTTAAGGCTTATGATCTATATTCCGAGAGCAATCAAGGAACCATTGCAATGATAGCTCTGAAGAGACCAATAAATATTATTTTTAGTTTCACAAAATTTTCCACATTGTTCGTGTTCCAATTTTTCACATCAAAATTCCAACTTTCTCAATTCATAGCACTCTAGTAGTATTAATCACGTCAGAACATCTTGGTTTCTTTTGTGTTATAGAAAAGCGGGTTTAAAAGAACCAATTCCAACATTTCGCATTCCTACTACTTAGCACCTGTGTGTTTTATGTGTTGTAATAGACTGGGTTATTGCACTTCCTAATAAAATTTGCCTCTCATTATTCTTTGCTGACCTTGATGTATTTCTCTGAACTTTACGTTCCAAAGTATCAACATATTTTAAGTTACTTTGGGACTGCGTACATATCTCGCCACCGTACATTACCACTTTTCTAATGAGAGTCTTATATAAACTGGTCTTTGGGTGTATATTATCGCAAAGAAATGTTTAGCTTGAGGACATTTATGTTTTTTGTGGTCGCCATGAGCATTTCTCTCTTTCCCGTGAGTCATACGCTGAAGTGGTAGATCGACAATTTGGAGCACTTGGGAGGCCTCCTGCTTTACGTCTCCACCACACATGTGTGTTTGAGAATGGCTGTTTGGCCACCCAACCATTAGTTATAACGAAATAACACTAGACGATGCGGTTCGTAATTGCCTTTCACACAAGTAACTTAACGGTTGCCTCGGTTTCACGGGGTCTTGAAGCGGACCCGAAGGTTGTGAGTACGAATTCTTCGCAAGCCATTCATTTGTTTGCGTGGTTGGCTCCTCAAGCTATTACGTCTCCGATTTCAACCATCCTAACCATGAACAAACGTCTCTCATTAACATTCCCCTCTCACGATCACCCTGCCTTCCTCTGTGTTACGATTATAACGTTACGATGTTAATTCAAAACTCAATTCACAATCGATCTGTATGGTTTTACTTCGCCAGTATAATTTTAAATATTACCGGCAGAATACACAGATTTGATTTTTCTTGTTTTCCAACAGTACCTTACAGAATGGTTAAGATACCACTCGATGTGAGGAAATCCCCGATAGTCTTGTCAACAGTTGAAACAATGGAAGTCAAAGGGAAACCATTTCTAGCTTCTGCTGATCTGCCAAAGTGTGGAAGATCAGAGCGTAAGCTCCGTCCTTCGCCTGACATTCAGAAATGAGTTCGGCGCGAATCACGACCTTAAGTCGTAGTTTATTATTAAAACTGCGTTGATGGTTGAATTTGAAAGAGCAATTTAAGTAATTAGTTCCTCGGTATCGGAGCCAAATTCCATTTTAAGGTTGGGTTCTACATTTCAACAAGCGATTCTGATATACATTCAGTATCGTGTTGCAGGTATACTATCAGAAATTTCTGCATCACTTTAATGGAATGTAAATAAAATTGTCATAAACGCACATTTAATTTAATGTGCACATGTTCATTAATATGCAACGGTCAAAGATTTTTTGTCTACTAGCATTATAAAGAACATTTTGTGTTGAAAGAAATCGTTTACAATCAGGTATTTAACGGCACAAATGATTGCGCCATTACACGTTTAGCCAATCGCAGCGAGAGAATCGTGGGGAGGTATAGGTAAACGGAACAGCCGATCACAATATTCTGGTACAGTTGTCAAATACCCGAGACTTCACAAGAAAGTTGTTTCGCAA
The DNA here is from genome assembly GCA_017312745.1 of Gryllus bimaculatus. Taxonomy (NCBI): domain Eukaryota; kingdom Metazoa; phylum Arthropoda; class Insecta; order Orthoptera; family Gryllidae; genus Gryllus; species Gryllus bimaculatus. The sequence goes on along the minus strand of BOPP01000123.1, from coordinate 3,495,791 downwards.
AATTGAGTTTGATTCTCTTGTAAATTTATAATGCTGTTATACAAAAAAATAGCGTATGCAACTCATTTATAATGTTGCTTTGTTCCATTCGTACAAATTTGAAAACTCGCTCCTTACATCACTCGTTTTCAAAACACGTTTTCGTGCAATAATGCTTGGTATTATAAACTAATTGCATAAACTACTATTTTGTCCTATCTGGAAGGAATTATTGGACGATCTGATCCAATATCTGGACGAATTTATGAACTGGGGATTATGAATATACGATATGAATGAAGAAAGGCAGGGCAAACGGGACAATCTCTTCATTGAATTTACACTGATATTAACTTAACCCTTGAATTTAATGTGCAAATATTAAGCTCTTTTTAATGAACAAGTTACATTTAAGTTTCATGTTCAATACATAATGTACAGTAGATTTAATGACATTCGTGCCTGTGTATAAAATGTGGAAAATCCAACATTTGCGTTTAGAGCAGAGGCATCGCTGATACGACAGCGATGAGATTCCAATGATTCCAATAAAACCTTATTAGGTGGTGTTATCGGAGTTATTATTACTAGGTATTATTATAGCCTTCATTATTGCGTGCAGATTTCAGTAATTAAGGCAAACTATTTATATTTTGCGAGCACAATCTTACCGGTCATGATCATATTATTCCTCTACGCAACATTGACTTAGTCCCGCGACCATTTCAGATTACTCTATGTACTTTGAATCATGTGTGTGGCCAGACTTCGAATAGGGACAGAACGTTTTAATAGCTCTAGAATATTTAACATTTCAGTTCAAAATCTTTTTTTTTTACCCTTTTACAATTTGCGCGCTCGTGTTTGTTTAATTACACAAATACATTGGTGTGAGCTGGGGGAAATATTCTCGAGAGTATGACGTCATTACATAAATTTAATTTAATTATCTCGTGTCATTCTCGCTAAGTTATTGCTTTGCGCTATTTATTCTGGAAGCAGTAGGCGAATTACGGTGCAGTAGATTGCTCTGCTTTTATTGAAAAATGAATGAGTTTGAAAACTGTTATCCTGCTACCCTATTGTTTTTTTAACGCCAAGATCAAAGGGATTATGGGAACGATGGACATTATTTTGCAAGTATCATTTATTCATTAGCGTTAAAATACAACTAGATGCATTTTCAGGGAGGATTTATGTTTTGACCAACAGCTCGCGCAGTGCTCGTGGAACCCCGTCAAACACGTACGACGGACATTGCATCTTTATGGCTCTGCACCACTTGACTGAGGAAGACTTTATTTCCCAACCTACAAACAGGCTACACGCCTCAAAATAGTCGTCTCTCTGTAACTCACGGCAAAACGAGTGGCAGAGGTTCACGTCCAGTTCAGGACTGCCAACGACGCGATAATTTACTAACAAAAGTCCACATTTAAACGTAACCGGGGAAAGTCCCGTTGGCGCCGATTGCCAAGCGACGTACACGCTTCTGCCAACTCTAGTAAGGCGCAGAATCTCGAGTGCCCTGACAGAAATATTGAAGGGCCGAAGACGTACCGAGATGTAGTAGGAAACAAACACGTGAAATAGGACACATGTGCGAAGATGCGTCTCTGTTCGCGAGCGGTCTGCGGTCGTTAGGGCGTCGACCGGCAGGTTGGCAGCACCGTCGACACGTCCGACACGGATCGGCGCCACCGCGGGGAGCTCGTCTTAGATTCGCCGCTGTCTTGTCACTAAATGGCCGTCAACGTGTAGTTTTGGACGATCCACGAAGTCTTGTGGAGTATTTTTGTAGCCGATGAAAGACGCTACTTGGGGAAAGGACATTTAGAAGTTTACTTCTTGGAAGAAGGTGGAGTTAATGTTACACGGTTTGACCGTTGAATCTCGAAATCTAAGTTTCTTTATTACCGGGACTACTCTTTGAGTTTGTCAAGAACCGTTTTAAACACCGCCTGGTTCCGCCCTTGGCTTCACGTCGCGCCGTAATGTTCGTAGATGTGTGGCGTTGAATCCTATTCTGAGATCTTATGGCGCTTCCTTCACAGTTCTAGTCATTTATAACTCTTAGATACACAATAGAGGTTGCCTTCAATAAATATTTTATTTGAATGATTCAGAAATAAAATACTTTGTATTCTTTGATAATTTTGTAGGTTATTTTTTCTATTCACTTTTGTCTTGGCAAGTGTTCATTTTAAACAGTATAACCAAGTTAAAATCCGGTTGTGGCATTTGTCAAATCTCATCAGAATAGCGTAATGTTTGTTACGACACGTTTATAATGCGAAGTTGTATCTATTGTGACAGATCAATGGACTGTTGTTGGTAAATATCAGCACGTCGTTGCCAGTTCTGAACTGGACGTGAACTACTGACAATTGTTTTGCCGTGAGTTACAGCAAGATGAATATTTTGGAGTGTGAAACCTGTTTCTAGGTTGGAAATTATGGTAGCTGATATGATAGAGAACCCATCTGCTACTTCAAATTCAAATAACACGCCAACTCAGGTTACAAATCGAAAAGACATCGATCGTTGCGCCGATAAGAGACCGGAACCTGGGTTCATTCGTTTTCCGGAAGGCCACGGGTGAGGAAGGATACAGGGGATCTGGACACAACATTCGGCTGGTCGTCGAAACTCATCGTATTGCATCTTCCAAATATAAAATCAATACTACTCGAAACAAGAGGTAAATATGTTATTATCTAATATAATGAATGATTCATACTTTAGAAATGAAATAGAATCGTAATGTGCATTGAAACACGTACAAGAGACGAGGTCGCAATATATATAAAGTTGTATGTTTTCTTTCAGCTTTTAAAATTACAACGTAATTTTATGATTGCAATTGAGGTTATGATCGCCATTAGAATCGTAAATTATTGGCATAGATATTGTAATTCATAACATGGAAAACAGAGGAGGAGATTCGATGCCCTGGGTTGGTGAGAGGCGTGATGCAGCAAAGTGGAAGTCTACACGAGATGACCAGAATAAATATACGACGAGCGGCCCGTCGCATTGGAATCTAATAAAGGTAGAAAAAGCCATTTGTCTTCTAAGAAGGTGTTACAGATCTACAGTGTAACCACGTGGAAACGAATAGAGACTAGATGTTGTGTTATTCACTGTACCAGGAAAGTGGAATACATCCATTTACTGTTATTTATACGTCGATTTTTTTTAGAGTGGATGATAACATTAGGTCATTGTTACACCTCCTGACGTATAAAATGAATATTTTTACCAGTGGTAAGCACATTTCTTAGACCATGAGCTGAGAAGGATGTTCGCGTATTAATTAAAAAGATTAATTTTATAAGACGTAACTTTATAGGTGTAACAATAAATCGAAGTATAACGTTTAAAATTGTAAAATGTTATAACATCAGAATTCCGAGTCCCAGCAAGTTTTTTTTGCAAAATTCGTATAGTGCCGTCGTGCATTTAATGTAAATCATCTGTTGCGGTTTCATCGGAAGCTTTTATGTCGCAAAAGGGACGTCACTATGAGGACGTTCAAGTTCCCGAGTGAATGAAACCGTGAACAGCTGATTTTAGTCAAGGACAAGTAAATCCTAGTACAAGGAATAGCGCTGATGGAAGCCAACGCCAGGCGCTCAAGGTCGTTTGTCAGGGGGAGCGCGCGCCCAAGTAACAGCACACGATCACGGGAAGAAAGAGCCGCAGTTGTGAAGTATTCTTAAAATGTCGTAGAAATCTATACAAGAAGAGGGAAAATTATTAGTTGTTTGGAAAGGAAAACTGAAATGTTTGTGGTTGTATCATTATAAAATAGTTGAGACTAGTTTAATATTTCGTAATCAATATTTATAAAGTTAGGCATTCTAATGTGTAGTTTTTTTGTAAGTAATGTAGCCTAAATACAGCAGGCGGCAAAAGTATTTTAACACGTGCATTTTTAAAAATTATTGTAACTATTACATAAGTTTTAACTTTTTATCAGTTAATATTTAAACGTATCATTAACGAAGTGTACAGAAACGTTAATAGATAGAACAAAAGAAAATACAAAACCAGACAGGACCATTGAAAAGTTTAGTACATGAAAATGCGTGTCCCCAAAAGTATTGAAACACTAAGGGCGACGGTAACGGTTAGTTCTGATGCACCTGTAATGGGAAATTTGTTGCGCGTGGCAGGCTATATAGCCACTAGTAGCCTTACATAGTGTTTGATAGGTAATCGGTACGCGGTTCATGAATGTTGAAAAAATAATAAATGGGTCGTAAAGAAAAGAAAACAACTTTGGAAGCAAGGCGAATCACAATCAGGTTGCAAAATGAATGCAAGTCGGTGAGGGAACTTTTTGAAGCTTTAAACAGATCTAGGAATACAATTGTGTACCTGTTTCTACTTGCATTCACGAACTATTGGGCAATTAATTGAAGGAAATATTATTCAAATTTTTGCCAAAATTCACTAACCTTGAACTTCCTCTCGTAGAAAGTGAATGTTCATCAAAAATATATCAGAAGGAAATTTGTCAAAACGGATGTTTTAAAATATTTCGTTTAATCATGTCCTACGTTATTTCTAACGCAAGCGCAATAGAAGTACTACGGTTTTTATTGTTGTCCTTCCTCTCCCCTTCACACACACACTACCACATGTATTGACATACTAGTCGGGAACTTAGTCCTGAGTTGGTTCTCTTATTTAGGAGATATCTGATGTCAGGAAGTTCGGCAGGTCGACGAGTAGGTCTTCTTACTCTAACAGGGACACTGCAACCTCTCCTCCTCTGCAACATACACTACACTAACGGGACTAGTGACCTAAGGAGATGTCAATGTAGGTTCCTATGGAGTTGGTAATAGAATCCTTTGCTTTTGATTCTTGCTGAATCGATTCAAATTATTTCCTTCAATTTATACCAGTTCTTCTGACAAGTAGAGAAGAGTTATTCTACTACTTCTGTCTAATTATACCAAATTAAAACAATGTATATTTAGAAAAAATAATTCACTCAAATTTATAGTAGACTGACAAAACATGTACTTAACATTCCATGTATTACATTTACATTTAAATACATCACGTGTATTATGTACAAAATTACATTTAAATGCATTCCATGTATTTAAAACATTTTAAGAAATACATTTTGAAGGCAAAAAAATGAGTATGCTTGCGTAATAAGAGTGGAATTTCCATATTGTGGGAGTGTTTATAACACAAGTAATTTTTCATTAAGGTTACACCATCTCTTATCAAGATATGAACAATAACTAGAAACACTAAATACAAACATTTAGGTTTTGATCTTTACTGTTGTGTAGAGGAGAAAACCTGTGGGTAAATCTTTTCTAGATGCTCGATTATTGTATCAGTAGCTTCATTGAATGGTGTTGAATTTATTAGGGAATCGATTATTTTCTTTCGATTCGATTCAGGAATCAACTCCACCGATCGATTCCCGAATCGATTCTTTCACAGGAATCGAACGTCCCTTGGTAAAGTGAGGTGTTCGCGGTGCAGTGAGCGCCCGATTGACAGCGCGGCTGGCTCCCCGGTCGCCCACGGGCCAGAGGCGACTTAATCGGAGGCGACGGGCAGCACCGGAGGGGGCGTTGGCGTGGGCGCGGGCGGAGCAGGCACAGCACGTGAGGGCGCGCAGGTTTTATAAATGGGCGCAGGTCACGCCGTGCATCAATCCGACTCCCTCGTGCACACCGTGGCCGTCAGCCCCGCTCCCGACGACGCTTCCGCTCTGGGTCCCTCGCTCGAGCGGGCAAAGCCCTAACCAACCTGTCGATACTTAATACGACATAAGTTTTGATCTTCGTAAATAATGACAAAATGTTTGTATTTAGTATTTGTAACTAGTGCTTCTAGTTACTGTTTATTTCTAAATAACAGATAGTGAATCCGTTATGAAAAATTACTTGTGCAATAAGCACTCCCACAAAATAGACACTCCACTTTAATTAGCCAAGAATACTAATACTATTTTGCCATCAAAATGTATTTCTTAAAATGTTTTATAAATACCACCTTTGTTCCGTGTGACATGGTGATCTCCCTGCTGCTGAAGATAAGATTTTTCCAAAACCTAATATATATTTTTCACGACATTCTTATTAATCGAATTTACCTGATAATTATTATGTATAGTGTGTACGACATAGATTACCCACCAACCCCTAGACCTGTTCACTGTCATGTTTTTGAAGACTTAGTATTTGGCCATCTTATCTTATCATATTATTTCTTTTGGCAACCCAAATTAATATTTTAGAACCCAACTCCGTCTCTCTCGCTCATCAGCAGCGTACCTAAGGCGTTGGCCGCGACAAAAGGCGAGAAAAAATACGTAGTAAATGTCACCCTCCAGAAACTAATTTGTAACTGCGGGTGGCGAGACAAAAGCGCTAATGTGACAAAGCTACACAACACATCTCTGCGGGTAGCACAGACGCCGCAAAACGAATTAATTAAAGAAGATGTTTTCTCTTTTCCTCCCCGTCACCGCCCGTACACCGTCACCTCCAGAGCGGTGGCTGTTCCTTGCGTCCTTCACCTCTTCCACCGTCAGTTCCAACCACCATCATCGACGCCGCTTGCCGGCACGCCTTCTGTTGTTTCCCCACTTGTGAGTGCGGGTGTGTTTCTTTCGGTGTCGTCCCGCATGCTCGCATTATGATTGTCCGCGTTTCCGCAGAATGTAATGAATGTCGCTGTTTCATTGTGTTTCTCTACTGTTGCAGGTAAGGACTTTACTCAGCCAATGGGTGCAGTTTGAGCGTGAAGATGCTGCCTGAGGGTAAGTTGAAACAATAGCAGCATGCTGGGGTATTATCTTTTCTCGAAAAAGTTCTCTAGTTGGCGGAGATATTTTGACTCACTCATGTGCTGAGTGCTTAATGGTAAACAAGTGTTCATTCAAATTTCAATCTATCACAGCTGACTTCAAGAAAAACTTATCAAACTTTGTGGTCTGTGTAATTCATGTTAAGTGAACCTGCATTCTTCTAATATTTAAATACGTTTTCTTGATGAAGATGCACATTGAATTATTCTGTGAAAACATTATAAGCATTAAAGCAAGGTAAAGCATTTCGGTGGTTCACATTTTCGAATTCCAATAATGTCTCACCTGTGAGATATGGGATATTACACAACTATCTAGTTCTAAAGTAAAATAAATAATAACTTCTTATATATTTAAATAATAAAATTTTAATTGATAAAATATTATTTTAATGTTTATTTATACTTTCCAACTAGGTTTTATATTAATAATAAATCATATATATGTTCCATTGTCTCACTGGGTCACTCAATGATGTAGTGATATTAATTAGTGTCCCTCACGGCAATAGATTTTTACAAATCCTATCTCTCTCATCATTATATCCAAATCGTTTCCTGTTGTAGGCGTAATGTCGCCAATACTCGTTTTATTCAATATTCTATTGTTTAAGTTATTGAAAAATAATATTGTATTTCTTTCTTAAGTAGGATATGTAAGAGGCTTTATTTACTTTTGAACGTTGATGTAGATTAAGTCGCTTAGCTTTGAAGAAATTTGATTTGATAATGGCACCTTTTTGATTAATCTGTGCCTATCAGTTGCAATGCATCAGTATCCCACCACTGATGTGTTATTCTTTTTTGAGCGAAGGTCACTATTAATAATGGTAACATTAACCTATTTCTTCTCAAGTTCAACCTTATCGTGGCTTCTCTTATATTTAACTCAACCCGCAGACAAGTCTTCGCAAACTTGTCTCCTATATCATCGCCGATTTCATTGATTCTGAGAACTTTATCGTCGTGAAACTTTATTAGGCTTGGAAGGAGTGGTGAAGGCAGGAGAGCACGTCAGTTTTTATTTAAAAAAAAAACTATTAAATTGTGTGATTGCTGTGATGACTGCAGTAAAATGGCCGAAATTTTAATTGAGCTACAAACGCGGCATCATCAACCCTTAGTCCAGCATCATCACCCCAGCATCATCAACCAATTTCGGTACAATTCTTAATATCCTCAGTGCGACTATAACATCTTTTGGATAGCGATGGAGTCATGGGATACGGAAAAACATTTATACTTGACGTAGTAATAGGAGCACGTCTGAATCAGACGTGTACCCAAGTACGCTTGGTAACTGATCTAGATTTGTATTCTATTGTGATTTCATTTCTCATCCAAATCAATCAGTATACCTGTTTTTTCTCTTTATTTTCCTTGTTTCCATGCAGTTCCTGCATCAAACCTATTCTGTCTCTATTTGCTCTGTTCCACTCTCCCGTACTTTTATCACTATCCTTGTGCGCTTTCTAAAATCTAGTTATTCTTCTATCTTTGTTCCTGCCTCTGTACTTCTCTCGTGTCTACCAATTTCTCTATATAATTGTTTATGTTTTTTCACCTGTCTTCCTCGTATATCATCTCTCTTATGTTCTCTCTTTTAGTTCGTTTTTCCCCTTCAGTTCTTTTTCATCCCTGTACGTTTATGACTTGCTCTCTCTTTTCACGTTTTGGCATCACCCTGGACAACATTGCAATCTAGTAACGTATCTTTCCTCCAATCGCTTACGTTTATCTTTCCCTGGTTATGAATGCCTCACTCTTTCATTATCTTTCCCATCCACTCCGTTTCACGTTTTCTCACCATACTTTATCCCTATTATATTGTCTGACCTCCTCCAGTTGTGTGTTACCCCTCTAATGTTTCTCCTCTCTTCTCTTTATTGATCTCTCTATTTCTGCATCTATCTCGTGTTAACTCCTAGTTTCTCCTTTCCTTCTTATACATCCTTAGGTAATCTCTCTCTCCCACCTCTCTCCATCTCTCTCCCTCTCTCTCCTTCTCCCCCCTCTCTCTCCCTCTCTCCATCTCTCCCCCTCTCTCCTTCTCTCCCCTCTCTCTCTCCCTCTTCTCCCTCTCTC
>BOPP01000123.1:3427564-3476361 GCA_017312745.1 Gryllus bimaculatus | reverse complement strand
AAAAGAAGTGCAATCACTTTACATTACGACTGCTCACAAAAAGGCATCAAAACAATCCATTCCTGCACAAGCTCCCACGTATTGCGATGGCGGACCGAGAACAAAGGAAGCAACGTCTACAAACAAAAAAACTGGTGCGACCCAGAGGGATCGGAAACCACAGTCTTCAAACAAATCAGAGAGTTTAATTTTCTTGAACCACAGGATGTCTTCGATCGAGCGTGACAACGTCTGTGACGGAGGCTTTGGTCAACTCGACGACGTCGCGACATCAGAAGATGGAAACACTTTGCGGAGTGGTGGTTGTAATTAACAACGACGATTGTTTGAGCTCTTCCACGGCACACAGCGTTGGTGAGCGCGAGGATTTAACGGAATTATAGTGTTTTGGTGAAGTATGGCATTTCTTACTAGAGATTGTTTACGAAGTGGAATGTTAAAAAACGATTAAATCAATTATTTATTCCATCTTCGTATCCCATTGGGTTGACATATTTGCCAATAAATATTTTATTCTTTCTATTTATTTAAGCTATCTATCTTAGTTAATAAAAACAAAAATTACATTAAGACAGTTTGGAAGAAAGAATAGCTATATTCCCTGTACACAAAGCAAATCATAAGAAACTAATCAACACTTTAGTCAAGATACCAAGAGCAAGGGAAAAAAACACGAATGGAGACGGACGTAAATTTCTAGTCTAATATTAATAATTTCAAACCCAAATGCTATTCAAGATATTGGGCAAAGTCAGAGTTTGGTTCCCCTTTCGAAATATAACACATTGAAATAATTGTGACTTATCCGGATGTTAGGGATGTTTGAAACGTTTACAACACCTATTGACCCCGCTACGATCTAAAAATACGAATCGAACTTCGATTCCAGAAACATTTTGCACATGACAAAGCTGATTCCGGTCTCGAATGAAGTTGTAGTGCTGCTATCCTTGCAGTGCAGTATTAACCGTTATCGGATAAATGAATTGTAAATAAATTGTGAGGGAGGATGTTTATGTAGAGTGGGGCGATAAATATTTGCTTTCCTTGTTTCCAATTTCCTCATTTCATCAACTTACTATCAACAAATTCCAAAGTTGCAATGACTCTCCGCGGCTCATTCATATGCAAAAGTAAATTAAATATTCCTTAAAAAATTTCGTTATGTGTTCAATTAACAAAAAACAAATTATAGTAGATGAGTATAATTAGTGCGTTTACGCGGAATAATCTCCTACAATTTCATTGTATAAATTAAAAAAAAATTTAAAACATTAGTTAAATTATCTTAATGCACTCTATAATCACGATTCGTCGTTTTTCATGTCGTGAAAAGTTGAGTTTGGTCACAAAATCCATAGCCTTCTATCATATTAAACGTAGTTGTTTGCAATATGTAATGCATGTTTAAAATATTGTTTTCTGATAAATAATTTAGAGAGGGATTTCTAGTTCTAAAAAAAGAGAATTCAATTAGTATGTGGTGAGTTTTCGTTGACATTTAACAATGAAAATAATTATATGAGTCAATGAGCCTAACAATAATATTTATTACAGTAGTAGGTTTCGATTGGCTTGGCCGCTCATCAATCATCATCATCAGCATCATTCATCATTTCATCATCACAGTTTTTCTGCTGAATGTAAGGCACAAATTGTAGACCTTATATATTATTATTAAGAGAGTTCAACCTCTCAGTACTTATTCGCCGAATAATAATTTGACTTCTCGCCGCTACCACACTTTTACTATCATACGTAATCACTAGTTCAAAATAGTCCGTTCGTGCCATATTAGAGTGGCTCTCATCATTACCATCTCTCACCTATGTATTGTTCTCCAAATCCTGCAAGTCTCTCCTTAAGATCCATCAGTCCTCGGGTGAAATATGAGCTGGCATGCAGGTTGTCGTCGTTGACGGTTGTTTTCCGTACATAGCCATCCCTGAAACATTCTTTCTTGTGAAATGGTAAATTCAAGCAGAAAGGTTACACCTCTTGAGAAAGCGTTATGTATGAAAGAAATAGTAATGCTGTATTATTTAGCGGTAGTAGTTTTAGAGCTCATTATGTTTCATTTATACATTGCCCGTTGTGTTTCTCAGTATTTTTTTGAAATATGACCCAAAAATTTATAATAAAAATTGCGTATTTTTCTTAAGGATAATTTGTGACCATTTAGTTCGTGTCGAATTGTATTATTTCAATGTTTAATAACGCATTTATTATTGAAGAAGGAAGAACAGAAAGGCCTCAGCACAATTAATCCTCTTATTTACAAAAACATTTGAAGTACTTATAGTAATGCTAAAAAACTAATTAAAATCTTCATCGTGTACTTTTGCGACCAGCTACGAATTATTACAAATATTCTAGAACATTATGTGGAACATTTTTTTTTGTTTTCATCATTTGTTGTTGTACCAATGGAGACGCTAGTTTCCTCTTTCTATGAGAATGTCACTATGCAGTGGCAAAATTCGATAGTTTCTTTCGTAGTTCAACGTTTTGATAATAATTTATTGATTATAATTTACGTCAGTGAGTGATTCTCTGTTATAAATATATTTTTATTGTAATTAATGCCATTTCTTTTACAATGGAAGCCTCAAGAGTTTATGTAGGCATAAGAACTTCAAACCCAAAATAAGCAAAGGAAAATTAAAATGTAAGAATATTATCTAACTTTTAACTAACACTTAGAAATACATTACGATTATTTCTTGGCCTTTTCATTTCAATTTCCGATCACATTTCTCTACGGAGGAAGACATTATTTGTTCTGGCATTGAGTGGATCCCTAACTTTCCTCCGTACACTTTAGTGCCTTCATTACATTCCGTAATTTATTGGCTGATTTCTTTGGACTTGGACCGCTTCATCCATTCAGTTTCTTTTGCTTCGCCCCGTGCGAGCAAAGAAAATTCTGGAAGCCGCGCCCCCCCCCCCCGAACTTACCCGTGGCTGCGGCCGTAAGAGCATCGCCAGGGGGGGGGCGTGAACCAACTTATTTCCGTAATAATTCTCCACCCATCGGCAGCGCAATACATTTCTCGTGAACGAGACACAAATCTCGGGCGGAGTCTCGTTTCACAATTCAATAGCTCCGGTCGGGCCTCACGCCCGCTCGGGCACACGCAACAAAAAAAGACGATCCCTCCACTACAAGTTTCACTCGCCTCTAAAAATACAAGACGCATCGGGGCGGTCTTCGGCGGGGCCGTTAACGACCCCCGTGAATCAGCAACTGGAGCCGGGGCGTTGGGCCGGGGAGGGGAGGGGCGGGAAGGAGAGGCGTAGCGAGGAGAAAGGTGGGGTATTAGGCGGAGGTGGTAGTGGCGGGGATTGTCGAGGCGGAGTTGCGTGAAGCGAGGAAGGACGAGGTGGGGATGGACGAAGTGAGGATGGAGAAAGTGGGAATGGTCTAGGCGAAGCTGAGGAGCGGGGGTCGGAAGGCGGGGATGGGCGAGGTGAAGTTTGGAGAAAGGGGAAGATGGGCAAGGTGAGGATGGGTTAGCGGAGCGAGTGAAGCGGGGATGACGCTCCGGTGGAGGAAGGAGGAGTCTAACGAGGAGAGAGCGGGGACGTTGAAGCAGCGACCGCGAGGCGGGGCCATGGGTAGGGAGATATGAGGACAAGCGGGGACTTGTGCTAGCAAGGATGAGGAGCTGGACGTATGAGCGGGGCGAGATGGAAACGTGAAGATGAGAGCGGGGATGGACAAGGTGAGGAAGTGAGGATGGTCTAGGTACGAGGGATTGAGGAGCGCGGACGTGTGAAGCAGGACGCGAGGCGGGATGGTAAGTGATTATGGAGAAAGCGGGGTTCGTGCTATGCAAGGATGAGGAGCGGGGACGTATGAAGCGGGGCGCGAAGAATGGGAAACGTGAAGATGGAGAAGAAATCGGGATGGAACAAGGGTGAGGAAGGAGGATGGTCCTAGACGGAGGATGAGGGCGGGGCGACGTGTGAAGCAGGGCCGCGAGGCGGGGAGAGTATCTCAAATATTAAACATATCAATGGACATCACAGATCAATGCCTGAGAGAGAGAGTGTGCACTTACAGCGATAGCCCGATATACCACTGCGACCTATGCGGACCATCTCTCTAATTCTACTTCGGTAAGAGTAGGAGTATGGGAAAGCGGGGATGGACAAGGTGAGGAAGGAGGATGGTCTAGACGAGGATGAGGAGCGGGGACGTGTGAAGCAGGGACCGCGAGGCGGGGATGGGTAAGGTGAGTATGGAGAAAGCGGGGATTGTCTATGCAAGGATGAGGAGCGGGGACGTATGAAGCGGGGCGAGAATGGGAAACGTGAAGATGGAGAAAGCGGGGATGGACAAGGTGAGGATGGGGAGCGGGGCGAGTGAAGGCGGGGATGGACGCGGTGAGGATGGAGAAAGTGGGGATGGTCTACGCGAGGATAAGGAGCGGGGACGTGTGAAGCAGGGACCGCGAGGGGGGATGGGCGACGTGAAGATGGAGAAAGCGGGGATGGACAAGGTGAGGTTTGCGAGGCGGAGAAGGGCAAGACTGGGATGTGAGAGATACGACAACAGATGAGACAGTGAAAGGAGTGGCAGGATTGTACGTAGTTTGGGATGGGCGAAATGGAAACGAGGAAGTTAACAAAGAAGTGTCTTCGATACTACAGGTATAGTTTTGAAATGTGCGACATGAGGAGAACCATTCGTGACATAAAAGCGAGAGGAAAGGGCCGAACGAAGGTAGGCGATAAAGACGGGCAAGGGCAGGGAAAAGTGCACGGCATGGCAAGAACTGCGCGGAGATAGTAGGCGTGTGGGGGTCGGAGAATTGAATTGAATTGAATTAATGATTTATTGTACGTGGCGAGACTCAGGCCATTAGGCCTACTCTTCCGTCTGACCATGCAAATTTCGCTACGCTCCTTTCACCTACTAGCAGAGAAAGAAGGTATTTCTTGGGCGAAAAACTAGAGATTTTGAATTTGGCTCAGAGGCGTCATTTAGGCTTGAGGATCTTTTACATGCAAGTAAATCTACTAACATGGGACAGCCGGCTTTACTTCCCCTCCGAAGGAAGGCGTACGAAGGATTTTTTTCGCCCTTAAAAATCCACGGCTTCGATCGGGTTTGAACCCGCCAACTTGGGTACAACAGAAAAGGGGTCGTCGGGTGGGGCGGGTGCTGTGTGCGAGAGAGGGCGTAGAAGCGCCTGCCGGTGGAGCGTGAGGCGGGCCGAGGCTGTCTTGTGGTGAACAAAGGTCCGACCCCCATAAACACCGAAGCCCGACGACGACACCTTGCAGCCCGCCTCCGGGTGGAGAAACGCTGCAGCTACGATACGCGGTGGAAGCTGGCTGTTGTGGGAAATGTTGGTCCATCTCTCCTCTGGTCCGTTCACATAAAACCACTGCCGTATACGACCTTGCTATTTTATACTGCAAAAGTTTCGGAATTTTTTAAATATTCGCTATATATTTACATGTTACGTTTTAAATAATTTCATTCCTTCCTACATGTCGAAACAGTAATAACAAAAAATTGTTTTTATTGTTTTATTTATATTAACAATTGATCGTTTACAATTTTATGTTGTAAATTCTTGAGATTTCCATTGCTTTGCTGAGCTCTTGCGCTTTTACACTCTTAAGATAGAATTCTGTCCGTAACATCAATTTGATAGTTTTTTATGGAAATTGCTAATAAATGTTTTAAATTAATGCATAGAACAACAGTCTTCTGTTAGGTTTATTATTGAACTACAAAATTAATTTGTGCTGGTACAGAGATCCTTTGTGAGGAGAATGAGTTTAGGATTATGCAGTGAAAACTACTTATGTGCTCTTTTTGCATTTGTATCTTAATCTGACATGTCACACGTGTACCCTTGGTATCAAACTGTTTTTTGTGTCGCTCTTCATAGCTGTGGCATTTCACAGCTATAATACGACTACCACAGTACGTTTAGCCTCCGGTCCTTCTACTTCTCACTCTTTTATTTCGGAAGGTGAATTATTTCATGAAAATCCACCGCTCTTTTTAGTTTCATTTATCTTCCAGACAAATGTATTATTCGTATCATTATTGTGCAATGTGAGAAAATAACACCTTGAATTGCTGAAACCGCCCCAAATTCTACTTCTACAGCCTTGCGAGCACATCCCACCGCAATATCCATATCCACCTCCAGGCCACCTTCACAGACACAAACTTTACTGATATCACCACCCTCGCTCTCTTCGTCACTGATTTCCATCCCGCCATCCCTGCAGCCTACGTCATCACCTCTTCCGCTCTCCGTCACTGCCTTCTCCACCGCCGCTGACTCCGCCTCCACCGCCGTTACTGACGCCCCCGCCGCCGCCGCTTCGCAGTCCCGTAAAACCGACAGCCCCACTATATGGGCGACGTAGCACGCACGCCGGGAGCGCTTTCTGCATAAGCAGGCCACTCTCCACTTGGCCCCTTCGCCCCCCTTCACCTCCCTTGCCGCGCCCTCGCCGCCCACGCCGCCTTCGCCGCCGGCCCTTCGCCCTTATCTCCGCCTCGCGCGGAGAAGCCTCGAGGCCGAACTTAATCCAGTTTAAGTAACCTTTTCTCACCCGAACGCCGCTCCACCTGTCCGCCGCCACCTTCGCTGTTGGCCATATTAACTTTCTCCTGCGTACAAAGGAGGCGACGCGTCGCCGCCGCCCCGTGTCGGTTCCGGGCCTGCCCCTCGCGTAGTCTTTGGCTTTGAGTGGGTTGAAAAAAGGCAACTCGCCGCGACCGCGGCGGCGGGCGGCGGCGGAGGGAGGAGGAGGCGGCGGCGAAAACAGTGGCGGAGCAGCGGCGGAGAGCGGAGGCGTTGGCGGCGACGCGCGGCGGCGGAGGTGGAGCTGTGGCGACGGCGACGGAGCGGTGGAGCAGGCGGCGGGGCGTAGGTTGGCGCGAGCTTGGTGGCAGCGTTGCGTATGATGTCCGGAGTGCGGCTGATGGAAGTCCGGTGCCTAGCGAAGGCGGCCCTGCCACTAGGAGGCGCTGGCGCGAACCATGTGGCTGAAATGGCTCTGGCGGTGTACGCGGGGATCTCATTCCTTTGGAAAGAGAGAACTGCGGAACCCGCTCTATATTTTCAATACGATTATATTAATGCCCTTGCAGGCGAGCTCACATTAGATCAATATGTGCCTATGGACTTGGACCCACGACGCGTAACTGCGCGGAATAGTGACGTTTTAGACGATATAGTGCTTCTGGTACGCACCAGTTCTACCGAGCCTTACGTGTTTTCGTAGTATCTCATTCATTCTGGATTATTGCATCCCATGTTGACTATAATTGTGTATTATGAGCTCAAATAATTCAGAATATTTCACATGAACAGTTACCGATGGATGTGAGAGTTGTTCTAATTTCACATATTATCGGTAGTTAAAATTGAAAATTGTTATCGAATTTCTTAAAAATGTGTTAGAAATCCTGCCTACCTGAACATGCGAAAACTTAGGCTATTTTATCGAGCGTTTTTTACTGAGTACCGGGTTTAATGTAATAAATAGTTTTCAATTTATGCGATCATTCTCACCATTAGTATCTCCATTGGCATCTTGCCACTGACATCCTTACCACATTCTTACCTTCTTTTATACCCGTAACATACATGTATTTACCACACCCATTTCATCCTTGCCTAACTTAATTGACTCAATTTGAGTATTGTTTCTGCCAACCTTTTTGTAAGCTACTTCCTCACTTAATTTTAACAATTTATTTGGAATTCTACTGAATTCCCCCTTTTTCTCGCATTCTGTCTGCCTTTCCTCATGAAATTATCCTCATTCCATGCACTCACTATTATGATTAATCCATATGAATCAAACGACAGTTATATAATGAGATCCCAGGTGTCGTTATATTTGTTTACGTGAGTTATGATAAAATCCATGGAACCCGGAATTTTTTTAAATTGTGATATTGTGCTTAATTTATGATTTTACTTCTATGCCTGCTCTAACAACACATTAATCCACTAAAAGAGCTAGAATTTTATTACCCTCTTAAGGAATATTGATTAAAATTCTTGAAATGAAATTATTTTATTTATAAAAGACTATATTCAAAGACTATAACTCATCAAATGATTTTTTCCTTCAAGTTTTAAAAATAATAACTTCGGACGGGACATTTGACGATTTTTAATGAATACGTTTTTCATTATTTTGCCTGTAGAATACGTACATAAATTTACCATGAATATTAAAAATTGTAAGTTTGATATTACGGCAAAGTGTTCGTTTTGGCTGGCAACGTCTGTATTTTAACTACCTCCCTCAAAATAATTCTCTCGTTACCCCCTTCCCTCTCGGTGCAATCCATTACCAGCCCACCACCACCTCCACCATTTACATCCCGCCTCTCGCGACGCCAGCGCCACCACCACACCTCCACACCGCGCCGCGCCGCGTCGCCTCCCGTGCGCCAAGACAGATGACTCGCGCGTCTCGCGAAGTGGTAAATTGTTATTAATTTCCCCGCCAGGGAGCGCTACTTTTGTCGGCGGCGTCGTGCCGCGAGCGCGCGGGCGTTCACGACAGCACTCGCTCTCGGCTCGGTGCCCGCTTACACAACTAATTCTCCTCCGTGATTGTCGGCGAAACCTGGCGAGAAGACTGCGCGCCCGTCATGATCCTCGCGTGTGCTGCAAACTGCACTAAATGACGCCAGGGCCCGGAATAGCTTTTAGTCTCCCGCCGCCCCGACACGGCAGCGCTCGTATTCGGCTGACTTGTTCCCGCCGTACTCCTTCCTTGCTCTCTCCCCGCTCCTTCCTTGCTCTCTCTCCGCGTCATCCTCGCTCCCTCCCTGCTACTTCCCCGCTCCTTCTCCACTCCCGCTCCCTCTCTATTTCTTCCTTTCTTTTTCCCCGCTCCCTCAATGTTTCCTCTCCGCTCTCTCTCTCTCTCTCTCTCTCTCTCTCTCTCTCTCTCTCTCTCTCTTCCTTACTCCCTTTCCCATCCAACCAGCTCCCCCGTTCCCACCCTGCTTCCCCGTTCCCTTCCTCTAGCTCCCTTCTCCCTCCTCTCTCCCTCCCTCCGTTCCCTCCCTCTAGTTCCACGCTCCCTCCTAGCTCCCCGCTCCCTCCTCCGTGATCTCTTCATGCTACCGTTCTCCTTCCAAATGCCTCCATGTTTCCACGTTCTCATCCTGCTTGCTCCCTCCCTCCTTGCTTTGTCCCCGCTCCCTCCCCGTTTTCTCCCCGCTTTCACCTCAATCCCTCTTCACCCTCACCTTTCTCCTCCATCGCTTCCACTTCGCTCCCTCTCCGCTCCCTCTCCACTCCCTCGCCGTTCCTTAAATGTTCTTTCCCACGTGCCTCCCCGTTCCCTCATTGTTTGCTCTCGTTTTCCCCCTGGCCCCTTCCGTTTTTACCCTGTTTTCCTGCTCCACCCCCTCTTCGTCACCTCGTGCATCCTCCGGGCTCTCATCCCTCCCCGCTTCCCGTCCCCTCACCACAGCTTCCTACCGTTCCTTACCCAACCATGCCACTTTCCGGTCCCTCGCAACGCCTCCTCACCTCTCCTTACTTATCCCCGTCTCTCTCCGCCCATCTCTGCCTCCATCACCGCATTGTCCCCGCTCCCTACCGCTCTCCCCGCAATCCCAATTGCCACCTCTCTCCCCTTTCTTCGTCTCCTCCCCGCTTTCCCACCCCGCTCCTCCGCAGCCTCCCCCGGGGGAAATTGAACCTGTCTCTGCTGTTGCCTCCCGCCGCCGCCGCCGCCGCCAGAGTGCGTTGCGTCCTCTTGCGCGAGTGCGGGTGATATATTGGGTTTTAAATTAGTGGCGCGCTTCAAGACGGTTAAGCGGCAGATAAGCGGTTAAGATGGCGTAATTGCGCTCGACAGATAATGTTTGCGGGGTTTTGTATTTACTGTAGTTTGCGAAGACTTAACTCCGTCCGCCCTGTCGCAGGGTGTTGATATTTTTAATGAAGTGGTGTACAAGTCGTTAAAGTAATGTTTTTGAGAAAGTGGGTATGCGGGGTTCGAAAACAACTTATTTGTCATAATGATATGCTGCCGAGAAGACCGGAACGTAATTTTTTCTATGAATGTGATATATGTAACAGCTTTCATGAAAAAGGCCAAAGAAACCCTGGAATGCCTGTAGCATGTAGCCATGTAGCATTAACATTGACCTCTACTCAAAACATTTCTCTAAAGTGAGACGAAGGGTAAAATAATATACAGAATTCACTGTTGCTAAGACAGTTTCTTTGATTAATAGGTTTCGAGTATTTTCACACACAATTACACATGTGAATTTACTTTATTTATTTTCTCGAGAGTGAATATAATTACCATACGGAATTCGTACTATCGTAATATGGATACTCGTACCTAATTTAAAATAACACATTACTTAAAATATTTTAAAATTTTTTATAATAAAATTTTCATGAAGAACTCCGAAAATGTAAAGTTTTTCATTGTATCTATATAACTAAATGAATTTAAGAATGGTGAATATCGATGACATGTTTCCCATCCTCTTGGAAATTCATTGTATTTTGTAATTTGTAATCGCTTGGCACTCATCAGTGGCATGTTTTTCATTACGAACGCTACGTTATTGCTGATTGATTTCACAGCAATGCCTGCGCTTACATAGACATTGTACTCATGCGCCAAGTAGGGGGTTGTACTTTTAACCATACAAAGGATATACTCTTGTTCCTTAAAAAATATTCGAAAGTCATTGGTATTATTACTACTTTCGCTAAAATTATAAAATGAACGTCCTGTTTCCAGCATATCTGTTCTCTTAATTCATCGTCACTAAATCTCCCTATAACAAGTACCACCGCCAACATATTCATTGTCAAAATATTCTCATCGTCATGTATTAAATACCATATAACTCGGACTTTTCCATGGTGCTGCTCCCTCTCGTTTTCCTCTTTACGGTTCAGCCGTTTTCTCTTTCACTTCCTACTCCTTCTTAGTCCTTTTCTTCACATTTCCGTATTTTCCACTTTCTTCTGTTTTATTACTATCGCCACCACTAATCACATCAGTTGTCATCACACCCTCCTTCGCAGCACCGTAGGCGATTGGTTCGTCCAACACCCTGGCTGCAGTCCACTGGCTGCTGCTCAGATGCTGTCCCCACCTTCCTCACCGCTTTCTCCTCCCTTCTCGGCCCTTTGCCCTGATCTGCCCCTAAGCTGCCTCCTCGGCGGTGCGCTTCAGCTGCGCGGCGAACACGTATATTAATTTATTCAAGAGGGCCGTGCTTCTCGCCTTCGTCTTGTCTGCGTTTATCGCTCGGCGGCTGACGTGCCGCCAAGGACGAAGCCGGCTGGGGCGGGGGCGGAGGCGGGGCGACGGGCTGGAAGTGATCCAGCCGGCGCCTCGCTGACGGAGACAGATAAATACACGTCGGCATGTCACGATCGTAATATCTTCGCCTGCAACCTTTGCCCTCCCGTCCCCCCACCTCGCTTCACTGTCGACTGCGCGCGGCACCTCAAGGCGGTGCGGGCAGCCCAGAAGCAAAGCCCAAGTCGTCAACCTTCACCCCTTGCCGCCAGCACTTCACCCACCGCGCCACCGTTGCTGTCCTCTCTGTCCTCGCCACCTTCCCCATCCTCGCTGTTCTGACCGTCGTCTCTGCCGCCGCCGCCCTGGCCGCCCATTCAGCCCAAGTCGAACAGACCGCACTCACCGGCGTTGCCGCCCTAGACGCCCACATCGACCTCACCGGCTATGCCGCCCTCGCTGACTTTACCGCCCTCACCAGCTTTGCCGCCGTACCCGCCTCCTCTCCTGACCGCCCTCACTCACTGACCCCGCCGTCCTCGCCGCCCTCACTGCCTTCGCCGCTCTCGTTCTCCTCGTGCTCACTGTCCCTGTCTTATCTGTCGCCTAATTTTCATTCTCACGACCTCCGCTCCACGCCTCTCCAGGTCCCTGCCATTGGCTCCGCTTGCTCTGTCAGTTGCGTTCTCTGTTCTCAACGCTTCCCTCCCGCTACCTCCTTCCTATTTGTCATTCGTCCTCTCACCTTTGTTATCCCCACCCTCATCCTCATTCCATAGCCCGTCCTCACTGAGTTTGCACCCCTCTCTGCCCTTGCCATCTTAGCCTCCCCTATTGACTTGTCTGGCCCGCTCGCTCTCACAGCCTTCTAATAGTTGTCCCCTTTCACCTCACTACACCTCCTAGGCACCTACCTACCTACCGGCCTTCGCCACCCCTAGTTGCTGCGCGTCCTCAGGCACCCTCGGCCGCAACGACGCCTTCGTCAAACTTTACGACTTCGCCCCGCGTCGCGCAGCGTCGTCTTCCTCCAGGCACCTCCCCTCCCCTCCCCCGCCCCTTCCAGCGTTTTCCAGCTCCGTGATGTATATATACCGCTTTGCAGGCTAGTCCGTCCGTCTACGAGCCATTACTCACGCGAGCTGATGAGACGGGATATTATTAATTCGGACTAATTAATTTCCAACTCTTTGCTAAATGTTTGAGCGATGTTCCAACTTCTCTGCTGTCGAGGGAATGCATCAATAATAATCCTGTAATGCGGTCTGGCGGTTAAATGGCGTTATATATTACTCGCGGCTGCCGTCGTCGGCGTTGTTGTCGCCAAGGTTGCCTGGGGTTTCGGGGATGGCGCGACCTCGCGCCCCTGTCTTCTGATGATCTCGCTGTGACGCTGTTTGGCGGTTTGTCGCGGATGAATTAATGTGCTGCCGAAATCTGCAACCGGAACTCGGTGCTGAGATATATTGCCTAATAAATTGTTATTCGCGTTACCTCTTTTCGTGGCTTTAGTGGGTTCGGACAGGTGTCATGTTTAAGGGAACAGTCATCGTTTGTTTGAATTTATTCCGTAGTAAGAATATGTTGATAGAATGGACCGTTTTCTTTCCGATGTCGTTGATTGAACACAAACAACATGCGAAACTGAAAATGTAACTTAACTTTCAGAATATAAAAGTTTATGAAGGTAGACTTACCTTCACACACACTTGCCTTGGATTTATTTCAAATTACGCAATGAATGTATACTGAATGGACAGATTATAATGGATATATCGATTTCATCGTTGCCAGTTTAAATAAAAGGCGTGTGTTACAAATTGTACGTTTCGTTTTCTTCAGAAAATAGGAAATATATAATCAGGTTTCCCGTAAAATACAATTGTCCAATAGATTATTGGTTCTATTTAAATAATAATAGTTCGCGTGTTCCAGTGAAGATTAAATTTAACTTACACTATCACTTTGAATGTAGAAGTTAAATGAGTTTTTATATCAAGACCTACACACATTCAAAAGTCTGATTAGACTAACGGAGAATATTGAAAACTAATATTGAAAACTATACTATTTAATTTTTATTAATATAACATCAAAGAGAAGGTAACTACATTACACGTAGGGGTAGGTTTATCACGTTATCGTAACTTTTCAGTAGTTTATTTTATTGATATGTTTTATTTTGTACTATAGAAGTTATTGAAAAGAAATTTACATCTTACTACTCTCCTCTCACCAATGTTTTTGCTTGGTTGTTGCCATTCGCAGGACTTGATCGACCACGGACATAGAAAGATACACGAAAACGTCTCCGTACAAATACGTTTCAAAACTTTCCTAACATTCATGTCAATATTAAATTAGAATTATTGTCAATGCGATGTATTACGTCTTACTATTCGCGTTACGTTGGAAATGCAATATAGTAATTCGTAGCCTTTCAGTATTGTAGAACACTACCCTTGAAAACCGAAAAATACAGTTTTCTAGAATTACTTTTTAATATTATTCTTAATATTGAAAAATTATCAAACTAAAAATAATGCCAAACAATTTTTTTCGAAATCAATTAAACGAGCTGTTGATCACTTCTATACGTGTGTTAAAACTTCCAAAAACGGCTTTGGAGTTAGATGTTATGAAGTTATGACGCAAGGAACGAGTTTTCAAATTTTTACGAATGAAATAAAGCAACATTATAAACGAGTTCCACACCTTTTTCTGGTATAACAGGTATAACATTATAAATTTATAAGAAAATCAAAGTTAATTTTTGAAAACAACTTTATTGTTTCGTCACAGGTATTTGACAGTTGTGCAAAAAATCGGTGATCGTTTTGTCGCTGCCTCTTCACGATTCTCTCACGGAGATTAGCTGAATGTGTAATGATGCAATTATTGATGCCGTAATTGGCAAATATTGTCATTATCATTGTTTATATGTCATATTATTAACGGGCCATAAGATGTATTATGAACAATTACTCCTAACGAAAAAATGTTTATAATATTGGAATTTAAAATGTAGACTTCTCTTCGAATGTTCAGTTAAATCCCGGAAGAAGTATCAAATTTCCCACCAGTGGTCTGTGACGCATGAAATGACTCTACCTCTTAGTAGTGGACTGAAAGAGGTCTAATGAATCTCACGAATAGTGGCCTCACAACACGCCGTTTACCTGTTTTCTATACATGAAAATTAATGTTTGCATGAAGAAAAACTGGTACATTTACTTTTCCAGAAGTAAATCAAAAAACTATATCAGCATTTGCTCAATAAATCAATGAAAACTACACGAAAACCCAACTTCCATTATTTTTTATCATTAAAACAAACTTGCGAGAGATATTATCGAATGTATCCTTGAAACATTCATTTATGATGTGAGCGAATGATATTTTCATGCTAGAATTATCCTCAATTTGCTGTGACAAGATGTTAAATGATTCGAAAAACATATTAGTAGATTGTCTGCATTCATGAACAATTGTGACAGCTTGTCAGTTCCGAATACTTCATAAAACTTTTATGAAAGTTATTTATGTTAGCCGTATCACCGTTACCAATGTCAGTGTGCTCACGTATTGTCAATTACGTGCAAATCCATTTTACTTTACAAACATTTAATCAAATCTGTCATTTTGTTTTAGGCCCAACTTGGCTTTCATATATAATGGCACCACTGAGTACTCTGTTTCGACAGTCATTTGTATTGCATGAGCTGTTATTTGTTTCCCGAAATGATGCGGTTTTTTACTTTTCCTCGTGATGAAATAGTGTAAAGATGAAAAGTATTGGAATCATCTCAACACGGTTTCAAATTTTCGGTCGTATATTCGTGTTTAAGGCTCTTTTGAGATGTAACTTTGTACACACATCACGATTAAGGTCTATTAGTGTTGTTACAAAGATGGTTGTTACGGATCTATGAACTTCGTCCCGCAGCAGCTTTTGCTCCCGTGGACACCCGCGATCATGGGTGTTTCCTATATAATTTCAGCTGCCAGCAAAGTTCTGGATGGCTAATCAAGCGGCCAACTGTTAACTCCTCCGCTTCTGCGAATACCATTTTGTTCTGCATTCTTGAACTATCGATAAATTATAACTAATATCTTCCCCAAGATTTCACCAATATTGTAATAACTTCAAGACGCTGATTATTTGGGATATGAACTAGAGTTTTATTTTAAATATCACGACATAATCGTCATGCAGCTATCTCTTTCGAACTCAAGCCAGCTTCTATCAAACTAATAGCAACGCACTACATTATTCCATTGTTTGATTCACTCGTACCGAGTTCTATTTCCATTTGTAACAATGGTTAAAATTGGTTTAGGTGGTGAGAAGACGCGCAAAATTTGACCCGAAAATGGGGAAATTATCTGCCTGAAGTGTATCGCATATCAGTGTCATAGAAGACGCTAAAACTTGGTAAATACGTCAAAAGTACGAATTCGTGGTTGTGTCGTTCCGAAGATATTTTAATTATTTGGGGTGCTTTACATTAAACCCTGTGATATTTTCAACATTTCCTGGACAATGTCTGAATTTTTGTGTTAATTTTTTTTACTCGAGTAGAATAAAATACGTTGATAAGAATTCCAAAAATACAAATTCATTGAGAGCTAAAAATTCCACCAATTTATTGAACAACTGAATTAAAACATGTCAGCTATAAATTTTTAATTGTTCCTTCTTGTAAGAGTAAACATTATATCTATGAGTAGATATGTATCTTCCGATCGAGGTGTACAACAAATTATTTATGATCGTAAGAATTTTGTCTGTCGGCTTGTCCATAACTTTCTAGCTTACATACAAGGTTACATATTTTTTTCTGTCATAAATGTCTATTTTTCACAGAAGTTTTAATTATTTAGAGAGCATCTAGTTAATGTCACTAGGTTTCTTTTCTTGTAACCAGAGCTACAATATATCGTTTATATAGTACGTGTTTTTCGAAATATTTCCTTAATGCTACATGCATTTCTAAATCCTGTTTTCTAAGCAATGTTTTCTTAATACTATTCATTACTTTCCAAAATTTTTCTTCCTCAACGAAATGTTAATCGTTGCTTTAGAAGGAATGTATGTCAAAGCATCCAAACGGCTTGAATTGCATTCTCAATTTTTTTGCCCGAGTCTTTCATGGCCGAGGTTAATTTAAGCTCTCTTAGAGCACGTACGCCAAAATTTGCGAGTTTGTCAGACAGTTGGCGGCAAAGCCAGGAGACTTAGGGAACACAAGACACGTTTGAGGAAACGGACGTAAAAGAAGTCGAGTACGAACTTTTCCCAGGAAACCGTTTGACCTGACAGCACTGCTTTTAAACTTGTTAGCGCTTTACCACGCACGCGTCCAACTAAATATATGTGCTGCCCCTGAGTCGAACCCGTCATTCTGCTTCTTTGATGTCGACGCAGCTGGCCCGTCTGTCACAAGGATCTCATAGAAGACGATTATAAAGTATGTGAACGCACTCCCAAGGGGCGAGTGTGCGATCCATTTCTATTTACAGTGTGGTTTTTTACTCGTGTCTTCGGTGGTTTTGTATCAGTGTCTGGCCATTCAGAGGACGCATTCCGGGAGATAGTGCTCATAACTAGAACATGACATTGTTTTAAAAATACCTGCTCAGAATGTGAGTCTTGCCGTATAGCTAATTTATATATGATTTGGGGAGAATTGTAAGTGGCGCTTTTCCGAATTAATTCGTTACGTGACTTTTCTGGATTCAGAAAACATAAACGAAATTATCATCTCTTTACTTCCAGAGAGGATGAGCTCTTCTGCTTTAATCAAGTGTAGTCGAAGTTGCTTTTAACGACATATATTTTTAAAAACACATACGTCACCTTCTTTTCTTCCTAGTGGTTTACCTTAAATATTTTCACTTCATGAACTAGATTATATTTGCTTGTAAAGTAAAATTCTAGTCTTGAAAGTTATTTTCAGATAGAACTTTAGAAGATTTTAGTAATTCATCTGTAGGTACCTACATCTAATATTTAAATTACTTAGAAAATTATTGCTAAGTAAGTGCTAAATATAACATTAAGGATTATTGTATTGCTTATGGATATACTGGGAATTGTAGAGGTATTTTCCAAGAGAGTAAATCGCTGTTTTCATATTCTGGTCCTTGGCTTCACATACTTAGTATAGGAATGTCGTGAACCAACCGACTTTGTTAATTCAATTTATATCATTAAGAAAATTACCGTATTCAAAATAAATACTTATACTGGAGGTTCTGATTATAAAATCTCTAAAATAATATAAAATTTCATTCAATCTCTTCTAAATGTAGCGTAACCATTGAAAGCAGCTCTTCGGGATTATTGAAATTCTTCAATTCAGCATCAACCTTTCATCATTTTTCAGAGTCTACGAATGCAGTCAATGTATTTTCTGAAGAATGCCTTTTTTATTGGTTTACTTACTACTATTCGGCATGTCATGGTTACATTGTTTTTGGTGTATGGTCAGGAACCACAGAACAATCTCGTACAATATCGCAAAAAATTAAATATTTCGACAATAGGTCTTTTCAAATACTACAATAATACAAGATGGACCACCTACATTGGCCTCAGCAAATATCTTGAAACGATTTGAAGTATTGAGATGCCGTTTGCGCCATGTTGTTGCAGATTATGGGGCAAATAACTTGTTTCGTTTTCGTGGTGGTAACATTGGTAATTTTAGAGATATTGCCTCTACTTTGTTTTGTTAAATGGAGGCATATATTTTTTGCCAGCATTCTAAAGTTCTTTAGAAATGAAATGCAATGATATAAATATTGTTAATATTAGAAAAGTATTTTTTTGCAAACAGTGCAAATATAACCTGGTAAACGCCATGCTGCAACGCGCAAGGACAGCTGGCCTTGCTCGACTGACCAAGTTAATACGTCTCTTCCGATTCCCTTCGAGTCAAGAACACAAGCGCAAGGTGTTCCACAGTCAGCTTGCAGATTCGTTCCTCGGTTGTCTCGGGATCGAATTCAATTCCGGCGCCGACCATTTGACACACCCCGAGTCCTTGGAGCGTAAGAGTCGTCCGTGCTCACGACTCCGCGCCGCGACCGGGTCCAACTGACCGGGTCGGCGCTGTTATCGTTCACGGCCGCTGGCGACTCCGCCGGGCGAAGGTATTCCTTGGCAAGTTACCAAAGATTTTTCTTATACGTCGGCGAATACGGAACCTTTGTGGGGAATCGGTGAGTTTCCGATTCACCTCTTATTGTAGATATGATTATCATCCACCTTCATAATATCATTACAATTTCGCAATACCCCTTATAAGCATGAATCTTCTATTTTGCTGAAGGAGATTTTTTTCTGCTTGAAAAATGTGTGTTCAAACAAAACTTTACACTATTGGTAAAATCCTCGTGAACTGTTTGCAAGTGTCTCGTCTTAAACTATTTCATTACGAACATACATAATTTAACTTTATATGTATCATTTAATTATAGGAAATTATAATTGCAAATTTTACATCTGAGGTTCTCAATCCGCTCTACCCTAATTATTTCTCGCACGGTGCAAGCATGCTAGTAATTCACGCTTGGTAGTCACCTTAATAGTAGGGAGACGTTCACTACAAACTATTTTCATTATTTCTCAATAGTGAAATCACTCGAAATTTCATCCTTGTTCGTGGCCAGATTCGTCGGAAAAAGAATGGTTTGCTGGACGTTTTTAAAAGTTAACGTCGTGTTAACAGCTTGATCATTAGCGACCACTTTAGATGAACGATAAGGTTAACCCTACGATGTGTTATGATAAAGGTGAGGAGTGAAAGGACGAACACAAATTCAACCATTCCCAAGGCGGGACGCGAACCCGCCATCCTTCAGTCTGAGATAGCTACGGCTCTACTGACTTAACGATCTCTGTCATCCGGACGACGCTGGAATCTTCTACGTGTAATTAAGAAAGTTTTATAAATGTGATACTGCAATTGTCTGGTATTTTCTCGTCTTTCGATTTGTGTCTCAATCGCAACTTCCTCTTGTCAACCATTTTGATCGCCCCAAAAATTTTGCTGTAGCATCGGGCATTCTTTCTTCCGTAAGTGCCGTTGTGTTTCAGCCATATTTTTCCCGTCTGATTCACGTGTAAATTTCTACTTTACTTTCATAATAGTAATAGTATCGTAATTATTAATATTGATAAACATAATGTAAGCTCGTATTCTCATCATCAATGAACGTTCTTACTCATGAACAACATGTTTCTTTACTGCCTGGTCCCATAAATAACACAATTAGAGCGGTTGGACGTTTGGTTCAAAATATGAATAATTTGAACCACCTGTATCCCCGTAGTGTCGTCTTGTACTGCCAGTTCAGCTCGATTGATTCATTGACTGATTGGTGCGTCAACTGCTAAGGTCATTAGTTCCGTAAGTGTAGTGAATGTGGTTTCCTCAATGCGATCTTTCCCCGCTAGATGGGGAGATCGGGTGCTGTCCTGCAGTCGGCTAGCGGAGATGTTTCCCCAGCCAGGTATCTCCCACCAGCGGGCACCGTCCCAATTCTAAGCTGCCGATCGTTCCCCCGGTATGTGTGGCGGTGAAGTGGATGATTATGTATCTGTGCGTACGTAAGGGAAGAGGAAGGAAAAATCTCGCGTGATCTGAAGCCCGTTTCTGAGGCATGGAATTATTCGTAAAAAGCTGCGGATGAGAGCAGCCAACCGCTAGAATTTTCATCCAGACAGCGGCTAAATTCGACGTAGCTATGTAGCCAGTGTCAAAATTGTCACCGTCGGGACTCGAACCTAGGACCTCCTGGACAGATTGATCGATTGTTAGAGATTCCAGACGCGTCAATTACTAGGATCGTTAGTCCCGTAAGTGTAGAGCATGTTTTTGCTCGGGAGGTGGCGGTGGTCATCAGTGAGCGTCAGGTAGCGAGATCCGACGCCAACCTATAATCGGTGAGTGGGGTTTTCTCCAACCAGGTATCTCCCTCCAGAAGGGCAGCCGGACACGCTCTGGTCTCCCGGCATGTGTGGTAGTGTAGTACATGATAGTATAAGTGTGTGTAAGGGGTGAAGATATGACAAGGAAAGGGAAGGAAAGATCGCGCGCGGTCACAGGCCCGTTTGTTATACCTTGTATTGATCGGAGAAACCACGAAAAACTACCGACCAGAGCAGCCGACCGCTAGAATTCTCGTCCAGACAACTGAATTCGATTAGCTGACAAGTTCCTGTCGAAAATCCCTCTACACCGTCGGGACTAGACTAAATGCACCTCTCCCAGTCACACCACAGTGACTTCAATAGCTGTTCTGACGCACCTTCCCGGTCCACTTTATCGCACTCGCAGGGCTCCTTGACAGCGTTGCCGACTGTAGAAAGAGTCGCACGAGCGAGCGGCGGTGGAGCCAGGCGCGCACCGGCGCACCCACTCCAGGGCCGCGGACCTTCGCACTCGTAAAACCAGCGGCAGCTGGCGCCCACACGACGAGCGCGGGGCGGGGCGTACGCAGAATATTAGATTCGTCAGCACGCACTCAAGAGAAGTCGGCGGCGGAGGCGGAACAGGCAGGCCGCCAGTCGACACGCAAAACCCGGCCGCCGCGGTCGCGTGCCACCCCGCCGCCCCCGCAAGCAGTTGTGGAAGAAATCTCGCAAGCTAGTCAAATCCCTTCGCTTCGGCCCTCGAGTCACTCAGCGCCCTCCCCGCTCCCCGGCAGAGAAGTTTTCACTCAGCTTCAAATCCGAACGCCAGCATTCCACTCCGCCCCGCAACCCGCACACCGCACCCCTCGCCTCGCCCCGCCCCGCCCCCGCACCGCCCCCGCTCCGCCCGCACCGCCCCCGCACCGCTCCGCCCCGCCCGCCCCAACGCCACCCCCCCGCCCCGCCCCCGCTCCAAGTCGCTACCGTCGCCTCTCGCGTGTTCGCTACGGTCGCAGGTCCCGGGCGACCCGTCCTGTAACGCACAAACTCCCTGCCTCTGCTGTGCCACGGGTTCAAATCCCAGTCGAGCCAGGTGCAATTGGTGGTCGATAAAGTGGGTTTGAGACAAGTTTTTCTGTTCCTTTCTCTTGCCTCTCAATCCAACATTGCTGCATCGAGTCATACCCTCGTTATCACCTACACATTAATATTATTAACCCATTTTCAGATATGGCTGTAAGGCTTGGCCACTGATTGTAATTAAATATATATCTCCTTTAGCTCAGTCATTTCTGCCAGCCTCGTATTTCCACCCTCAGTCCGAACGCACAGTTTGAGCTGCCCCAAGATCCATCCTTCCTTATCCCCATCGGAACATATCATGACAGGTTACTCACTTGTTTTTGTTTACTTCATCCTGATCATGGTCAACTGTAATTTTCTCCATCATCAATTTTGTCATTCATCAGTTACGCTCTTGCCACTATTCTTCCTTGCTTCTTCCAATCATTCCTCTCAGCGTCTGGATCCATGAGGATGATATTGTCAGCATTGTAATCTCCTTTCCCACCACCGCCCAACTGACCGACCTAGCCGTCATTCCTGCCTGCCGCTTGTTCGAACCACGTCCTACTGCCTATCTCTTTCGTCGAAGAGCCATCAATTTCCTCGGAAGGACTTCGCTTACCTTTGGACACATGAGTTGTCTCCGCTTCGTTCCGTGATGTCAACGTCGCATTTGACGCTGTCCTGATTTCATGTCTGGCTATGTTTTCACCCCGAGCTGTATTTCGCCTTGCTGACCGTTACTTTTTGCGCCACAATCTCAATAGCTAAATTTCCATTGCCTTCAGCCCTCATACATCATCACTTTACCACTGAATACACAGTTACCATTTGTCATATATTACCGTTATTTCCGTCAACGAACACAAAATTGACATTCACGTTATAGTAACTTGTGCCTTCTAATAATGGTACGATATTATTTTCTACTCCTCCTCGCGACTTATTCCAACAGTGCTTATTCTTGCTCATCTCCCCGTATTCTAATTTCAAAACTTCTCCGGCCTAGTTTCCATGTTTTCCTTGGATCCCCTTTTAACTTTGTCCTCCGATTATCATTTCTCGCTCAGTTCCTCTCTTCGACCCAACCGGTTCAGCCGACCCAAATCCTCCTGCTTCATCCAGATGTCGGCTTCCCCTCATAGTTACTTGTATTGTACTTGTCCCATTCCCAAAACTCTCCTTTCCCCATTGCCTCCTCCACTCTCGGAAAACAAACCTGCCCCAATCACGGAGCCAATTTGTTCTTCCTTCCGGTCTTCCTTTCCCCAACATAGTTCCTTCCCAACCCCCTGTGACCACAAGCATTGGTGCTGCCTTCACCACCACCATCGCATCGCCGCTAGCGCAGACTCCGCCGCCTGTCTCATCTCTCCGCCGCGGCGCTTCGTCGCCTCGTCACCCCCACCCCTCTCCTTCGTCGCCCTCACCGGCGCCTTTTTACAATATCTGGGGGAAGACCTTCCACCAACGCCCGGCCCCCGCGGGTCAGGAGACGGGAGGAAGAATTTTTCCTGCTCGCTTCAGCATTTTTACTGTAGCCACGTGTGTAGTATTTTTTTTGTTATATATATAAAACACTCCTTTTAGGATTTTTTTTCTTGCTCCCTTGCCGGACCTCTTCTCCGTTTCTATCTTCGCCTTGTATAGCAAATGTCCGAACCTGAGCTCGGGTCCTATTTGCAAGCTTGCATGTTTCTTTCCAGGGCCCGGCCCGGCCGCGCTGCGCCACCCTCTGTTCCCGACTTCCCTTTTCCTGTCCGAGGATGCGTTAGCTTTACAAGTCCGCCGGACGCCGGACGCCGGAGGAGGTGGGGCGAGAGTTATTGAAACTACGCCACACGTGTCCTCCCCACGTGCCCTGTTCCAGGGGGCAGGGGCCTGCGGAACGTATTTGGTCTCCGTGTGAGGAACCGGGCAGTGCGCTTCGGTGATTCCACTGTTTATGGGCGGGGGATAGACTGGGAATGGTTTGTGTTCTCTACTTTGGCGTGCGTGAGCATTTTTTATATTTCTGTATTTCTTTGGACAGATTTATTTCAATATCTACCTTTTCGTATCAGGTATAATTGTAGAGGTGAAAAGAGAAATATTGAGTATGTTGCTCATAGTATTTGATATCTAGAAGTATACAATTATTTACAAAAAATTCCAAAATGTCGTCAGTGAATATCATTATCGTACACGATGGAATGTGTCGTACTCGTTGTATATTTCAAATATTAATTTAGTAATGAAGAAATAATTTAATAATTTATTTCTTCTTCTTCTTCTTCTTCTTCTTATTATTATTATTATTATTATTATAATTATTATTATGATTATTATTATTATAATTTCAAAATATCTGTCGTTCTGTTACTAGAATACCTTCTTTAAATATTAATATCGAATTTTCGGAACTTGACACTACTCTTAGAGCGTAATTACTAGTTGCTTCTTCTTGCTTAAACATTCGTGAAATGAAAATCGTCCACGTAACAAAGAAATATTGCAAAGTGGCACACAGAAAAATGAAAACGACATGAAAATGGTCGGTCGTTCGAAAAAATAGCTAAATTATTTTCAGAGGGCAATAATGAGATAGAAACATTCATCTTCCACTTTTCATTAGTAATTCTTTGTGGATATTTTAATATGAGTATTTTCACAAGTAAACGTGCGATTGCTAGCTCAACGCATATGACAACAAGTTTGAACAATTTCTTTCAAAAGTTCAGCGTATTTTCTGTTTCAGGGCGTGACAACACACCCAATCCAAATTACTATGCATGATGTTAAGTACTATTAAAGAATTATGGGAAATTAGAAAATATTAGGAAAGAATTATGGTGTTCAACTGATTTGCTTGAATATACTTTTTTTTTTGTACGAAGAAAGTACATTTGAACTCTTAGTGTTCTGCGTAGGAAGGTAAAATTTCATGGGGAGGGGGGTAAATGACTGACAATTCACATTTGACCTAAAATACCAAGGCAATATGGCTGAATCGCGTTTTTATCTGTTTGCATTTGTCTGCTTATCATTGTCGTTTGTAAGGCTTTTGAGAAAATGATACAGTATTACGACACAATATTAGCAAGAATTAAAAATGCCGAAATTATAATATTTTTACAAGTGATTGAAGCAGATATATGAAGCATTCTTTGAAAATATTGCGTCTTTTATTTCAGCTACGCCTTCCTATTGTCATTTTTGGTTGGTCATCAAGGAAATTGTCAATGTATGCCACTTTCTAAATGATTTTCAATACTTTTCGTTGCCATGCAGCATGGCGGCCAGCGTGGGGCCTGGATTTTCAAACGAAGTACGCCTGTTGTGGTCACGTGCTTCGTGACGTTTCTGGCGCTGCGCAGAACGAGCAAAAACTCGGTGCGCCGAAGCAGCTCACGCATTCCATTGCATCACGATTGAGTTGATCGGCATCCAGCGCTGCGAGCGTCGCAGAGGGAAACCCAATACGCGAGAAAAAACCGCTACGGGAGCCCCGGGCAGACGTCTCCGGGGCGATGGAGGTGTTGGAATGCGCGCCACGTGTGGCGGCGTTAATTTATGTCCGTAATATTGCATTTCGGCAGCGGCAAAGGGAGCGCGCTTTGTCTTATTTAAGGGCACTCGCGGCGCGGCGCGGCGTCTTGCTCGCTCGTTATTGGTGTTGGGTTCCGCGCGAGAAGTGCGTCCGCTAACTCACCGCGTGTGTTTTATCTGCTGCTCTTTCGGGCATTTACAGCTTGTTTGCGGTGAAACTGGAGGTTGGAGGTTCACTTTGGTTACGAATGTTGAGAGAGAGCCTTTCACTTTCGGATAAGAAAACTGAATAGGATGTTTTGAAGAAATGTGAGTCCACGGAAGGTTTAGATAAGAAAGGATCGTTCGGTAGGAAAGTAGTTTTAACTTTAAAAAAATTGTGGCTAAGGTTTAGAATTCCAAGTCAACAAATAGATAAATGACAGAATATACCTCCCACCACGAGCTTAGATAACCTAATTAAAACACTTGTTGGTTGGGAGACTGAGTTTGAGGTTCACTTTGGCTACTGAATAGGATGTTTTGAAGGAATATAAGTCCACGGAAGGTTTTGATAAAAAAAATGGATCGATCGGTATGGAAGTAGTTTTAACTTTAAAAATATTGTGATTTCGACCGGTAATTTTTAGAATTCCAAGTCAACAAATGGATAACTGACAGAATATATCTCCCTCCACGAGCTTAGATAACCTTCTACGAGTTAAAACACTTGGTGTATGAAACACTTCTATCAGTTAAAACATTCCGTAGTTACAACACTTGTTGGTGGGGAAATTGAAGGTTTAAGATTTTTTTGTGACGAGGCGGAACCTTTATTACAATATTTTACTTTCGATAAGAGAACGCTATAAAACCTTTGAGATTTTCGTCAGCAGTACCTGATTACTTATTAGGTAATAGTGTTTTAGAATTCCTTATCAATAATGAGATAAATAGCAGATAATCCCCAATCAAAATCCAATGAAACAATTTCACTGGAAGAGATGTTAATTGCTGTGAAATATGATTTTCGCCGCCTTTATGTGCATAATATTCTGTGTCGGCAGTAGACTTCTGATACTTCTGATGTTTTGAAATAGAAACAAGTTCGACAAGTCTTATGATGGAATTTTACAAGCAAATCCAATTAAATTCATGCTTACTGTTTATAAAACTAATGTGGTTGATTTGTAGAAAGCTTTTACTATGCAATCATTTTTACTATTAGTCTCTAAAAATGATCGTTGCGTATTAATAGCTGATTCGGTAAACTTTTATTTTCATAAATATGGAATTTCAAATACAGAGAATGTTGCTTTTTTCAATGTGGAAGAAAGTTTAAAGAAAAGTTGAAGAAAGTTTGGGATGTGATCAATAAGCAACATACAGGTTTCAATGTCAAATTTTCAATTTGAGAAATCTCTCCCTCTAAAAATGTCGAGAAAATGAATTACTGAATACTCGTACTGATTACCCGCACAACTTTCCTTGACCGATGGCCTTCCTTCCCCCTCCGTGGCACAATAAACAGTTGAAGGTAAACGCTCGTAGCGAGCTCTGATGACAACATTCCAAACACACCTTTGTTGGCGCGTTATGAAAAGGATTTGCTGTTGAAGACGAGAACTCCTGATCGTGTTGTTTCCAAAGCTATCTAAATAAATAACAGATTCATCACAGGAGATACCTTGAACTACGAAAAAAAGGTGCAAAAGAATGACGGGAGATTGGTGTTGCTTCATAAAATCTAGTAGTTGATGTCGTAATACTCGTAAATACCCTCACTCTATCCGGATTTCTTCAAGCCATCGACCAAGAAAAGTTGTGCGGTTATTACATCATTGAATGCCAATGTATCTCTGTCTAAAACAATTGTTATATTTCCACGGCCGCATAGATATTTCAAGAACTGATTCATATTATGTAAAACCGTTTTCATCTACTTTTACGCAATAAAGATGCGTTTTTACTTGAAGTAATAAGCGGATGTAGATTTAAAACAGACGTTTTTGTATTTACCTATAAGAACTTAACTCGTTGTGTGAAGTAACAAATTCCCTAGTTAAAAGGAGAATCTTACCTATTCAATGCTGCTGTCTATAAAGACAACTTCATGTTATTCTCCTAAGAATCATTCCTTACTCATTGCTTTGTCATAAATCGGATCTATTTCGTCATTTTATTATCATGAATATGTCAATGAATATTTATTTAAATTAACATGAAATTTGGTACTACAGGAAGTACACCAATGTCTACTACCAACATCTCTGTAGCGCTATTGCCCAATTTTTTTTATTTTACCTATCCGATACTTCCAAATTATCGAATATATCTGTTAGCCCTATTGCTTTTAGAAATGAATTGATATGGTAAGTGGGATAGAGTAGGCCTTAGGAAATTGTGAAAAGATAAGATTGCTGTTTGTGGTAAATACAAGCATGTGATAGTAACTATTTTTCCATTAATATATTTTTAAGTATCCTCGTTTTGAAGAGGAGATAATTTTACACATGTGAATCACGGTATTCGTGATTATATCTGAGGGCGAAACTCCTCGTTCTTGTATTAGTGTATTCATGCTAGTGGTAGATTTTCCTCCTGTCGTCACTTTCCTCCTTGTTTTTTCTAATTCGCCTGTAAAGCAGAGATGAAAACACATTTTAAGAGAATACAAAGAAAACTGAAGAATCTTTAAGATTTACATTATTCGTAATGTGTTAATAAATAATGTTTTAATAACATGCACGACTAAGAAGCATAGAATAAATATATTACAACGTGATATATGGTAATATCATTTATCGTTGACAATTCTGTTTGATTCGGTTGCTTGCCACTAAAGTAATTAGGATTTTTTTTAAATTTGGGATCATAAGCAACTACTGATAATAAGAATTCCAAAATGTATCGAGGAGCGTAAGGTAGCGAAAGGTAGCGAAATAAATTGTAAATATTATGAAATTATTTAAACTATTTTTGTGCTACATTATTTGCATAAAATTTAAGTGTTAAATCATTTTTGTAGCGTCTGAACACTAACGCTGAACCCACCACCAAGGCACCTAGAACAATTACAAGAAGCACACCCAAACCTATGAATAATCCAGATCTAGATGATTCCACAGTATCGGGAGACGTGGGTATAGGTATTGCAGGCGTGATTGAGAGAGTGTTCTGTGACTGAATTGTCTGATGTCTACTCAGATGAATTTGGTGTGGTTGCTGATGTCGGTGTAGGAGTGGATGAAGTGGTGCTTACTGAGATGACGGATTTCAAGGCCTCCACGACCGCTTGAGCATTCTGTGACACCCAGAAGGCGTTCTCGTCTGCTACCAGGTAGGCGGTGTTGAGTTCGCTCATCCCAGGGCGACTGGTTGCCAGAGCTCTCATCTGTGCAATGCAGAGAAACATGATTGTAGCAAATTCATCGAAGCCTGATTTAGATTTAATACCAAGAGAAGTTGATATTGATAGATAATATGATAGCTATGATTGATATGCCATATTCCATATCATATATAGCAATTATATCAAGCCGTTTTGTTAACATTACTAAATTGTATTCAATGAATTTTTAAATAGATACTAGTAATGATTATTGAAAGTTGTGCTAGAGATTGCATTAGGGAGAATACATTAAAAATCTGAAGATTTGTGAAGCTGTTGAAGTTACGTTGTACAACTCGAAAAAATATTGACCTTTTGAAAGAAATATTTTTTTTTCCAGATTCTAACACTTTTTTCGTAGTGAAGCCGTGATATACAATGACCGAAATTCATTCCGAAACTTAAAATTGTAAAGCATAAAATACGTATAATACGTGAAGCTTGAATAAAATTATTTAATCCCACCAGTCAAGCAATTTTTCTCAAGATTCATTCTCTCAAGAATCGATATTTTACTTTTTCATAAAAATTATGTATTTGGCGTATATTCTGGTGCCAGTAACAAACAGGATTGAGATGTCTTCGACTTGATTCCATCGAGTCTTGTCTTAGAACTAAAACTGAACTAATATACAAGAGTTATAAGGGACGGTAAAGTCAAATTTTAGACTCCCAAAATATGTTTATACTGCGAGATAATTGCAACATTTTAATGAGAAAGCGTATATTGTGAATATACACGCATGAAAAAGTATATGAATATAACAGTGCTATGTTTTGGAGTTTACCTTTTGCACTTGATCAGTGGTGACCAGATATTCTGCAAGATCTATTACAACATTTGCCAATGCGTTTTCTCCATATCTGTAAAAATAAGCATATTTTTATCGTCATCAATTAATGGCTAACAGGAACAATAATGAGGTCGTGGGATTCGTGAGATCTCGTCGTAAATGACAGTTTCATTCATAAAACAGATAACGTTTTCCAAGGGCGTGTGACTGAAACATACGAGTTAATATTCGTAGCATCATATTTGCATTAATGGATATTACCTTCTCCCTCTCAAATCAATCAATGCTTATATGAAATAATATTCTTTCTTTTCTGTATGTGTAAAATACTGTAAAATAGTTAAAATGTGTTTCAGGTTTGTTTCATTTGTAAGAGTTAGAGTTAACTACATTCCTGCACAGGTGCTTTATTAGGCTTATCAAGTTATTCTCGTAACTAAGGTTTTAGTACGGCAGAAATCAAAATATTTCAATATTATGTGCTGTTGTAAAACATTTAGTTTAAACAAAGGTATTATAATTTTAATTTACTTACGCAGACAGAAGGTCGTCAAAGTCTGCCACCAATTTGTCCAAAGCTACATTAACTCCAACTGGATTAGCAAACACTGCCGCGAAAACAGCCGGTCTTTCATTTTCTCGCAGATTTTCATTCGTGAGGGAACCATCAAGATACCTGCAAAATTGCCAATTATATTTGAAAGCAATCAAATATGAGTAATGTGTAAATATGTATTTTGTGATCTTCTGTACAACATTTTACATAGTTCATTCCTTAATAACCTGTTCTAGACCTTTCCTTTTTACATTTCGATTGTTTGTTGGTCAGAACGAATTGATAGATCCAAAATTGTATTACACTTTTACTCGTCTATGATTTCTTACAATTCAATGGTTGTGCTTACTCTTTCAGTGTGACAGCGTTTATTGTGCAGCCTAACCCAGAAATGACGGCAGCTCGCTCCGATTCGATGTCTGATGTGGCCAGTATCTGTGACACTTTGGTCCAGTCTGCGGCTGAGCCTTCTTGAATACCGTAACACAAAACGCCCTCTCGAAGGTCAGGCTCAGGTCTACAAATAAAGGCATTAGTGATAAAATGGCTGAATACGTGGGATTACATCGCACAGAAGGACGTGCTGTAGAAAACATACAAAACAGTAGCCTTTTAATGATAGATTCGCATGCAACGCTAGATTTGCATATAAAGAAATTAATAGAGCAATTGCAGAAGTAGAAGTAAACACAAATTAGACTGAGTTTGTAAACGTTTAATCTCTTCAAAAATTAGGAGAGAAAAATATGGAAATGTTATGGAAAACGAGGGAAGAATATAATGTATTTGTAAAAGATGTTTTTTACAGAAATAATTAAGACAGAATTTTTAGAAATACGTAATTGGGAACGATCTACATTTTTGCAGTTAGCATTTTTGCTAATACAAATATGAGGGGTACATTTTTGTGCACCTTAGCAAAAATGTAGCTGTACTAAAATTTAACAATTAGCATGAAAATCTGCGAGTATTTGTAAGGGCGATTATAATTTTGAAATTGCAATAACACCAGTTCATATCCCGTATGGAAGAAACACACAAGGCCATTGGGTATTGAGAACTTTTGAACAGGAGGATAACATTATCAGCTACTACGATTCGTTGGCAAGCCCGATGCCAGATACTAAAAGAACATGATTGAACAAAGCTGGGCATGCAAGAATGAAATAAATTGAAAGTTTGGAAGGAATTTTCAACCCAACCCATAACCATATTTAAAACAATTTACAGCGTCCGCGACGCCAGTTTTTATTAGTATATGATATTATGAAACTTCGGAATAAATAGTGTACACGCGTGGTAAATGGACTTCGCCGAGTGTTGAAAAGAAACAATCTTTGGTCAATCCTTGATCGGAGCAGCGCTCGCTTGTAACTGTAAAAACAAACGTGGCAAAAACATCAATTGTAGGTAGCGCATCACTTGTTTGTGCCAATCCGTCTCGTAAAAATCGAAATTATAATAATAAGTGCAAAATTTACACTTCTTAGCAATTACTACTTTTAATGTACCACCCATATCTGACGTAATTACCTGTGTACTATGAATTGTTTTAATAAATAATCTTGAAATAACATTTTGTCATTTGAAAATTAACTATAACTATTCCGTATGTTTTAATATGGTGATTTCGTTTCCGACGTGCATCATTTGGTGAGCGCTGAGTTCTCTCACCTGAATTATAGTTATTTTACCTTGCATCATAATAAAAACTTCTAACACATAAAGGATTGAAGAACAAACAAAACATGGATACTTTTTCTTATTAGACACGAGATAAAATTATAATTCTGTGTAATTCACGAGAGTGTTGGTTCGTACGTTTGCATTCTGCCGTTCAACCAATAAAATGTATATTGAAGTCAATAATACGATTCCATTTCCTCGCACCAACTTTAAATTGAAGTTTCAAGCATCAGAACTGACTTCAGCATGCTCTAAGTGAATACATCAGCGCATAGAAAGCGATATCAAAATACAAGCTACCACGCTTTAGTGACTCAAACAAGTTTACGGAACATTCTCACTCGCACGCACATCCATTTTAATTTATGCAATTTAGTAAACAAATGGTCATTCATATTGTAGTATACATCACCTATTTCTTGTAACCAAGGGAACTTGTAAATGGTTGAATAAAGGGGCTTTATAAATTTAAAATGGAAGACGATGGTTTTTCATTTCCTAGCATGAAATGACCTACAACTTTCTGGGATATTGTTGCGAATAGTAGTTACTGACCGTATGCCGTTGTCCATGAAGCTTCGGAAGGCTGACAGGGCGTACGTCAGGCATTGGGTATCACCTGCTGCACACGCGGCCTTCAGTATCTCGAGACGCAGCAGCTTGTCGAGGTGGGAGCCAGTATTCGTGAAACCAAGTCTCGTGTACACGGTGGTTATGATGTGCAGCACGAATTTCTATCCATAAATGAAAAAAATAATAATTAAAAATTGACTAATAACAAAAAATACCTCGTTTAGATGAAAATTCAATAGGCATTACGCGCGATTTAGTGTGCTCAGTGATTTGGTTAGAAATTAAATAAACTTAGCAAGAAAAGTAATGTATTAAAATTGACAGAATAAATAGAAATATAAAACAATTAGGGTTCGAAAATATTTTGCCAATCTCACTGAAACCGTACTGGGTTACTGCCGTTTTCAGTGCCATATATGGCAGGCCGCAAGTAATGCAAACCCTATAACATAGCTCTAAGCCATTAATACAATCGTTACCAGATTACGTCATCTTATTAAGTCAAATAACCACGCAATTCCATTCAATGTCATTGTTCGATATTGAATAGCAGACGCACCTTTAAGCTGCCGTCCGGATCTTGGTTGACCAGCATACGCTTGAGGAAACTTAGCCCGCGGATTGCAGCTGTCCACGGCACGATGTCTGTTTCCGATTGTAGGTATTCCACGAACGCCAGCGCGTCCTTGTAAGTGCGCACTCCGGCTCGCGCCAGGTTCAGCGCGTCGTCCACCAGCTGTGCGCGGTCCACCGGAGGGATTTCGTTTTCCTGGTCGCAAAGAGACTAATGACGCCGGTTCAATGTAGCTCAGAGCCAGCATTGTCGCAGACCCTGCCGCGGCTCGTACCGGAAGGTCCTAGGTTCCAGTCCCGACGGTCGTAGATTTTCGACCCTGGCTACTACATAAATCAGACGTAACAAAAAGGGAAATGTAGCGTGCGGTCTGTGGCTCGATTATGAGGGTACTGCTCCGGCATTCACCAGCTATAGAACGTAGAAACCATGGAAATTACCAACCAGAGCAGTCGGCCACTTCAATTCTCCTCCAGATTGGTTAAATTAGATTCAGCTATGTAGTTAGTGTCGGAAATCTGCCTTCGACGGGGCTCGAACCCTGTGACCTTCCTTTTAATAATGCTGCGGGAGCAACGACGTTCGTACTGAGCTATCGAAGACAGTACCGGGATCTCACAACA
Organism: Gryllus bimaculatus; assembly: GCA_017312745.1. Taxonomy (NCBI): domain Eukaryota; kingdom Metazoa; phylum Arthropoda; class Insecta; order Orthoptera; family Gryllidae; genus Gryllus; species Gryllus bimaculatus. The sequence continues at coordinate 3,443,380 of BOPP01000123.1, read as the reverse complement.
TACTAAGTGTAGGTCGTAAGAGTTATCGTGGATCAGATTAGTCGGAATCTACAATTCTCCGTTTCCCAATTCTTAAAAGTGTAAGGGGCGACAGGAAGGGAAAAAAGGGTGATGCGCTTCCTGTGTTCTTTAAGTTCCCGTAACGTGCGTTGAGAAAATAAAAGATTTACCGTAGTTCCAGACTTGAGGTGAGCGAGTAGCAGCTCCCAGTTGTGTTCGTCGTAGTTGACGCGGAAATATCCAGTACTCTCGAGCAGCACGTAACCGCTGGAGGAGAACCCAGTGAAGACATAGTCACTATTGGCATTGGGGTATAAGGTGCCCTTCTGGACGATGCCAGATTGCCTCACCGTCACCGGTACGTAGTACTCGTAATTCTCCACGCTGGAACCGCTTACCGCGTGGAACTGCCTCTGGAGAATACACAAAGCTTTTAGAATGTGAAGAGCAGATCGTGTGTCAATAATTATGTTTAGTCTATATTTACATGAATGTAAAAACAAATCCACATTGTTTTCTTTTAACTTTCTCGCTATCGATTACGCAGTAGATAGAAAATTATGTAATGCTGAACAAAAGCGAATTTTTGGCAGAAAACTCTTATTACAGGGCTCTGGTAACGAAAAAGTGGATAAATTCAGGTGCTAAAGATGGGGGGGGGGGAATCCTCTAACACGTGGTGGTTTCAGAACCCACCTTTTGTGGGTCCTTCATACGAAAAAATCGATTTACGGGAAAATGTGAACTACAATTATGAAAATAGAGATCTTTCCATTAATGAAATCTGTTCCTTAAAGATAGATTTTAAAATAAGGTCATGTACAATTTTTCGAAAAAGTGGGTACTTTTCCCGTAATTTTGCGTGAAAGTATGTGCTGTTTGACCACCTAGTTATTTTCTCACATATTTGTATTATTACTACGTATTATGACCGTGACCTTCCTTCTCGATCTGGGTGCTGGAGCGGACACGTGCGTCTGCACCATCATTTTTTGTTGAAAGTCTTACATTCAGGTTTATACCGGATGTACCATCTGATTACTAGTCGATTAAAGAAATCGAATCATTGCTGTTTATTCTAAATCAGGAGTGCTCGCTGTTGGCGGAACAGTCACGCGTCCATGTTACAGATGCCATATGCCAACGCTGTCCGAGTCAAACTATGATAATATCATTAGAGTCGTATCATATCTAAATATACGTACTCAGACAAGGCAGTGTGATAAACCCGAAAAAACTGTTATGGAAATAGTGCTGATTATGTTTGTGAATTCCGTTATACCGCGCATACATCAAGCAGTGTCTAACGTTTTTTCATAACTTACCAACAAACGAAAACCTACACATACGCGCAGTTATTGAAAAGTCCTTTACATGAATGATGAAAGATGACGTGTTATTGGGAAACACATTTTTTCTGCGTACACCATGTGTAATATTTCATTTTCTTCCTTTACTTACTCTTACGTCCGTAAATAGCAAAGTGGATTTATCGAAACGTATTGGTATCTGAATTTTTAATTTTTGTTTATATGATCATTTCTCGTTAACAATATGATCCAGGGGCTCATATTATTAGAGAAAACAAGGGTCTTGAGGTAGTAGATACACGGGGTTCCTTTATTTCAAACAAGAGCCCCCCCCCCCACTCTCTTACAATGCTTAAACGAATTCGTCTATCCATGCAACAGAAATAACTTTGCGGGTTATTTTGAATTAGAAGTAAATGACTTTATTTGTTTTGAATTAAACAATAGTAGCGCCAATTAAGTTAGGGATGTGGCAAAACACTCCCTCTCTGTGCGCCACTGATAAGATTACCTGCACCACTGTCGCTTTTCCTTCCGAGTAATCTCTTGTCATCGTCAGCAGAGGGTACCCAGGAACGTCTGTCCAGTTCGTCAGAAACATTCTTAAATCGAATGTTACGTTTACTGGACGGTTATTTTGCAGGCTTGCTTTTAGTTCGCTTGTTGTAGCTGTTAAGTATCTCCTAGAAAGATTAAATAATTCCATTAATCTTTTGTAATTTTACTCACATTTATTATTATCATTTATTAATTTTTTTCATAGCAGTAAAAAGGGCATTTATCATGTGCTTTTATTTGTCAGAAGTTCGAATACATAACCGATTGTTAGGACGGAAAATTTGTACAATGTAAATAAATAATTCAAGAACAAATCTGGGTTTCTGGATTGATGCTTTTCCTGGCATTTTAAGACTTACTTGCTTGTAAGGTAGCCTCGCAATCCGTCCCGTAAATTGTCTCCTCCTAGGAGATTGCTCAGCATTCGGATGATTGATGCACCTGAAAATTAATTTTTACTAACGTGTTAATGAAAGAAATAAAGACTTTAAATATTTATTTGCCCCTTTTTAAGAATATTTTAGGAAATTTCTACTAACGTGTTAATGAGAGAAACAAAGCCTTTAAATATTTATTTGCCTCTTTTTTAAGAATATTTTAGGAAATTTCTACTAACGTGTTAATGAGAGAAATAAAGCCTTTAAATATTTAATTGCCCCTTTTTAAGAATATTTTTAGGAACTTCTATATGAGTAGATTTTCGGCTGGTACATGAAATCTCCTTAACGAGACGAATATCTGTGTCGAAAAGTGACCTGCCAAATATCTGTGGTTATGGGGTTACAAATCAGGGCACACACACACGCGCGCAGACTCGTGTAGCAAGACACACAACAACACCACACACACAACACTCACACTACACATACGTGTGTGTGTGGGTGGTGGTGCATGCGTATGTGTGTGTGCGTGGCGTGCGCGCAGAGTCCTTTGTATTCAATTCCCAGCATATGTTCATTGGCAAATGTGCTTACTTTCGACCTTTCTATATGACCTAGAAATTTGTAAAATTTATTCACAAACAACTTGTAGTTGTGTAAACATTTTATCGTTCGCTGAAGGTTCGAGCCGCATCACCCGGGGGAGTGTAGGACTCGCTTGCTCAACGAAGCGCTGATTCAACTCCCGTTGTGACGTACAGCAACTACCGCTGCGCTTAACTTACGTTAAAGAAGATGCTGAAAATGGTCTCCTCAGACTAGAATACTTGCTTGGCACTTCCGGAACATATTCTGATTTTTTTTATGAAGCGTGATTTCAAAAATGAGTATCCACTCGTCACACGTCAACAGTCAAAACAACCGCTATTGAAGTGCAGAAAACCCTCACCTGCTTCAAGAAGTACCACTTCACGACGTAAACATCGGAGTGTGAGTTAAGATCGACAAGAATATAGAATTATTTTTCAAGATTATTCTTACAGCTGATATTTACACAAATCCGATATTCACATTCTTCCAACAGTTGGCACCAGAAGAAAGCCCCTCTGATTACTGTCAACAGGATTCGGCGACTGCTCACACAGCTGTTCGACTCCCGAACCCTTAAAAAACTTTACAATGACGATAGTGGTGTGTTATGGCCTCCTAGATCGCTTGATCTGTCTCCTTATAAGTTTGTCCTTGGCGGTTACTTGAAAGATTAGGTGGATGCAGAAAAATCTGTCTTCTGCAGAAAAATATCTCCTCGAGACTTACTTCAAAGAGTAAATCAGAATATAATCCGAAGGGGCCGGAAATGCATTCGAGCCAAGGACAACACTTTTAGCATCTTTATTAAGGTAAGTGAAGCGCAGGGATAGTTCCCGTATGTCAGCACGGGAGTTGAGTTAGCGCTTCACTGGGCGAACGGGCCCTCGACTCCCCGGGCGGCGCGGCCCGCGTCTTCGGCAAACGATTAATACATGTATACTCACCCTTGGTGGTGATCAAGTCACTGAACTTGCCGGCGATCTGCTTGGGCGTGGACACGCCGCCGGTGAGCGCCGGGGCCGCGTCTCGCGCGTCCATCAGCAGCGCCCGCTGCTGCTGCTCCACCGCCAGGCGCTCCAGCGCGCGCCAATCGGGGTGCACGCGGTCCACCACCCAGTGCTGGAAGTAGGTGTCGAAGCCCTCGCTCAGCCACGCGTCGTCCCACCACGAGGGCGTGACGAGGTTGCCGAACCACTGGTGGGCCAGCTCGTTGGCGATGTGCTCCTCCGCCAGCTCCTTGTCCGCCTCGGTGCCCTCCTGCCGCGGGAAAATATCAACTTTATATATATATATATATATATATATATATATATATATATATATATATATATCGTCATTTGTCCCTTCGTTAATATTGTTAAAATTTCGTAATATATGAAAATATAAAAATGAAATCATATGAAACGAATTAAATAAAAAACAAATGAATCTATGTATTTGGCATTTTTAGTCGACTGTCCAACTTTGCCGGCTAGCTAATGGTGTCCCCCCGCTAGCTGGACGGCTAGCTAACGGTGGCTTGGGCCTGGGACAGGTTTAGTTCCCACGTTTCGGGATAAGACAGGCATGTGGTGAACATGTATTATTCTTAATCGTTACTAGGAAACTTCGCTTGCCGGAGCTTTTCTTCGTCACACAGCTACAGAAGCTAACACGAAGGTAATCGTTAACACTATTAAAGGAAAATCTACAACTCTGTTTTTGCCTCTACTAGATATACTAATGGAATAAATAAATCTATGTGACTATGTTACGCGTGAATCAATTGCAACCGAATTTGGTTTATATACTGTATTACAAACAATGCGAAAAAGTGTGATGTATGGATAAAGAGCTCTTCGTATCCCGAGAAGAAGAGATGAATATTGTACAACCTGCAATGCACATAATGCGGACGGGCAGGGCGGAATTTATCAGGTCCTGTAGGATGTTCTGTAAACGGTACAATACTGCTATTGATCCCAACTTGAAACGGCAAAGTGAACTAGTATCGCTAAACTAGTCCCGTAAATAAACGAAGACCTAGTTTAGTGCCCTTAAACCATCTCTTATATCGAATATAAAAATAACTTGACGCTATCAGACTACCTTTCATCTAAAGGGGAAAAAATAGTGACATTGAAAACAAATGTAATAGAGAATTTAAAAATATCAAGCAGTGAGGCCAGTTGAAGGAAAGGTGCGCCTTGTTCTTCTGTCAATAAATTGATCTTCTTAGGTATCCTGACTTACCGTTGGATCGACAAACAGACGGTCTGCGCGGTAGCTGATGAGGCCCCAGTTCGCCCTGCCCTGCAGCCGAAGGTTCGGGATGACCGTCTGGTCCAGCTTGCTCATGTTGTACTGGAAGTTTCGGAACGGAAGGTCTGTGTATTGTTCGAGAGCGGCCAATGCGTTTGCAGTAGTGGGTAAGCTGTAGTCGGCTCTTCCTGCTTCGATGGCACGTTTGGGGCCCCAGGAAAAGATGCTGGTCTCCGATTGGGAAACAACACCGAAGGGAGTTGGGCTGTAGCCATCTTGTTCGTACAACATGAATCCAAATGTGTACGTAGACATTTTAGCAGTAGGCTGAAATACATATTTCGTCGTCTCCCTGCAAAAATCAAATATTCTGATTTCATTTCTTCCAATTTTCAAATGGGGCGTCGTCTTTTAACAAAAACTAATCCTGTGTTTTATCAAAAATGTTGAAAAAGGAAAATCCAGACAGGTATTAAAAAGTTACATCCTAAAACTGTAAACTATTTGTATCATGGAAAAAAAATCAGTTTGCTGTATAATAAGTGTCCTCATTACTTACGTTGTTCCCCAGTAGGTTTCTGTTTTGTCCAGTGGTGTGTTACTCAATGCTCCGTAGCCTTTCGGAGCGTAAATTGTTAACTTGAATGTTGCCTTAATGCTGGGTTCATCAAAGCATGGAAATGCTCTGCGGGCCATTGTTGGTTCGAATTGTGTCAGAAGTAACAGTCTGGAAAATTGAAACATTTGGAATTATTTTATTGTGAATTTTCGAAAAAAGATTATTTGAATGAATCACGATGAAGCCGATGAAACATTAGATAAGATTTTTTTAGAAAACGTGAGAAAAAGTAAGAAACTCGAAGAAACATACAATTTGATAATACTTTTTCTTTTACTAGACTTCTTTCACGAAATTTAACTTTCACAATTCACATCAAGTACTGATTTACAATAATTTTCTGATACTATAGCTGTCCTCGTAAAAAGTAAAATGGTGCACCATGAAATATGGTACTAATACAATCTGGACTAATACGTAAAAACTTACTTCGAGATACTCTCTTCTACAAGTCAATAAAAACTATTTGAATTAATTAATTGTTATCGTTATTAATTTTTTTAATTAACAGGGCTAGGAGAATCTACTTTTTTGTTACTTTGGTTACTTAAGGTCGCGTTAACTTCGAGGTCATTAGCGACTACATATTGATTGTAACGTTTGGGGTATATGTGAGAGAAGTCAGTTGTCAAGAGTACCGCCAGGTAGCATCTCCGCATACGCGCCTCTTTACGCGCGATTCTGCGTCACTATACCGCGACCAGAATTGAAAACGAATTGGGTCAGTGGGAGGGTTTAAGACATTTCACAGAGGTTGGACTAGCCCCTGTCATGCATTCAAGCTCGTTTTGTCGGAACCAATCTCACACGAGATTGTCCGGAAGTCGAATCCAGACCCCCTTGGTGAAAAGCAAGCGACTTTCGTTCTGAGCCACGAGTTGGCTCGAATCTAGTTTGTAATTGCATTTTTCTGACTTTTTTTTCACTGACGCCAAACATATGTTTGTATATAATTGGCTGTCGGGGTGACTCCTCGTCTATGCTACGTTTGGCATTACGGCCTGAGGAAGGTCGCAGAATGGCGACCGAAACGTCGACACTTTTGCCATGGACGCGGCGTCACCCGGACAGCCAAGTAAATACTGCCTCCGGCCGCGGGAGCCTACGCTCAAACATATGTGAGCAGGTTGAGCGGTGATACTCGTACCTTTCTTGGGCTCCATCCTTGTAAAACGTTTTGTGGAATCCACTCCAGTCGTCAGAGAAAGTAGCAGTGTAAGTTATCCTGATGAAGAAAGAAGTTAGTAGGTTGCCGTTGAAGTTGATGTGCAGGAATTCGCGGGCCGCGTCGCGTTCCGTCGAGTCGATGGTGACGCCGTTGCCACCTTTGTAGTCGATGCGCACGTTAACAATCCGCAGGTTGTTTCCGGCGTGCAAGGTGAGTCGCTTCACGTTGCTTGTGAAGTAGCCGCTGATGACGACCTCCCCTGGAAAATTAGTAGAAACGAAATTAAATGAGAGCGTAGGCTTCCGCGGCCGGGGTCAGTATTTACTAGGCTGTCCAGGTGACGCCGCGTCCATGGCGAAGGTGCCGACGTTTCGGTCGCCATTCTGCGACCTTCCTCAGGGCTTAATGCCTAGCATTACGGCACCTTCGCCATGAAACGTCGGCACCTTCGCCATGGACGTGGCGTCACCCGGACAGCCTAGTTAATACGAAATTAAATATTTGATTATCAAAAAGAATAATAATGTTTATTTTAACAAAACTGTGATATATAATGATTTAGTTTACATTTGTAATGTATATTTTTTTTAAAAGACTTAATATGTTTGTAACAAATAATGTACTTCAGCTTCCGGGTCAATGGCCCACATCTCGATCAGGTTTTTGTCCAGTTTCCCTGATCCCTTGTGTAAATGCTGAGATGGCCCCGTGTTTTGCTTCTGGACGTAAATGTATCTTCACTATGCGCACGTTTTGTTGAACTCTTCTTTTGCTTGTAATGGTAAGAATAGAGGTAAGGGCGAGTTGCTATTTTGTTAGCAATGCAGAAAAATCATACTTGCAATTCGTGTACCGATGCAAATGTTTTCTATAATTCGGAAACGAAAATGCATATTTTTCAAATATCGATAATCTTGCGGTTTTTAAAATATATTTTTATTTATTTATATTAATATTTTTGTTAAAGTTTATTTATTTATGTTATATTTTGGAACTCAAGAAAACGCGCGTTATCTTCTCCCCCTAAGTCACATACATTTTTTACTGTTTTTTGAGTGAATTAATCTTAATTTAAACACTTTGAAATTAAATAAGAAAAATACAATGTATTTAATTTATTCAGAATGTTAAAGATGGCTATGATACACCACATCTTTATCGCCTACGGATAGTTAAAAATAACTACTCTCGTGGCCGCTCCGAATGGCACACGAGCTGGAAGCTACACGACATATAACCTACTCATACGAGCAAGACGCACGAGGAGACACTGCGAATGGGCTGTAGAGCCATCCACGTATACTATCGCTGTTCAGAAAATATCGGGTAGGGTAAATAGCGACCTAAAGATTGTAATCGCCAAAAATTTAAAATTAAAAAAATTGTTTTCTTTGCGTTAGTTATTTGTTTCATGGGTTTTCTAGTGTGCTTCTTTACACGAAATGTGAATGCATTTTTTTAGACGAGGCTGCCTATGGAAGAGCCAGAAAGTCGATGTTTTTTAGACGGCATGAATGTAGGCGTCTCCCTGCTCCGTGACGTCAGCTGAGTGCAAAAATCCTTCGGAAGGTGAGCGCTCTGATCACAACACCACATGCGCTGTAACTTCTGATATCGGTTCCAGAATTGTTTTGACATTGAACATTGTACCGTTCAGTCCCATATTTGTTGCATTGGTACCTGTAAAAGTGACGACTTCTCCGTTGTTGAAAAAGTCCGGCTTAATCACAATATCGTAGCCGGAAATCGAGACAATTTCTGAGGGCAGTCTGTAATCGTCTGCACCCGCTCGAAGTTGAAGTTTTGCGTCATCGTCACTGATGGAATTGTTCACTAATTCAGATGGGTGACCGGTCACCGCAATGACGAATAGTGCCAAACACACGAGAATTTTGCTAGATCCCATTTTCCTGCAAATAGTAAAAGAAATAAAAAAAATAAAAACAGCATCAAATGCATTACTTGGCTAAAAGAGCAAGAGGAGTTACAAAAGAAAGAGTGATGTTTAATTGCAAACTGAAATTTCAATGGTATAAGCCTACATGAATTTGTAAAATACCTGGAATAATATTATCTTTTTCGTAATAAGCTTTAAACATAAGATGGAATATTAACAACTGTGAAGCAAATATTCGAGGACCGTACAATCGGGTAAAATAGAATAGATCTTGTTAATATCAATGACATTTCGTAAAACTAGCTTTAGTGTGGTGTCTACGATTGTTTAAATAGTTTTAAAAGCATTTTCGTGTTTATATTTCGAATATTTTTAATTAATTCGCGAACTTCCTCTCGACGGAGCTCGTGACCCCAGATATGTGGTTACCACTGTTAAAAAGATTCATTTTATAACGCAGGAGATGTAGCAATGATCTAATGTCATCGTCCTCACTATTAAATCGCAGTATAATTATGGTGTTTGCAATTAAAATTATCGTGGGAGGGTACGAAACAAAATGATCCGTTTCCCATCAGCAAACACAGATATGTCGAATGACAACTCTCTTGCTCCAAATAATGGATCGCAAGGGGTCTTAATATTAATTTTTTCCAATGTCTCCATTTATTCCTATCCTGTAACTATTTTTTAAAATATTATTTTATATGGTAAAAATAATAATGATAAATAATAATAATAATAATAATAATAATAATAATAATAATAATAATAATAATAATAATAATAATAATAATAATGAAGGATATGAAAAAGTAGCCAGTGTCCCTACAAGTGATCGAAACGCGTCGAAAGTCAACGCACTTGATCGAAAGAATGGATCATCTTTTTTTTTAAGGTCACAGCAAAAGTTGGTATCTGTGGTTAGGATGTGGCGTCTCCCGGACAGCCAAGTAGATACTAACTCCAGCCTCAGAAGCCAACGAAGCAATACGACGACGCCGTTATTGTTTCATTGAATATTGCTGCGAAACGTAATATTATAAAATGGTTTCGATTTCGTTTTTTAAAAGATCTTCATAATTGTGTGCACCGATGTACTTCAGTGGGACAAAACCGAGATCAAGTTTGGAGAAACGACCCATAGTGCAAACAGCAGATAGTATGAGTTTACGTCCGTTTTTCAAGTAGCATCTCTAAAAGATAAGATATTCTTCATTTCATTGAATGTCTCGCTCAGAACAGAAGACCAGAACAGTGACCAACAGTAGAGAACAGAACCACAAGACCATTTGACTTTGCACATTTACGTTCTTAAGCATTATAATACGAGGAAAGAATCAAATGTAATTGTTGAAGATTTTGTGGTAGAATTTTCGGAACTATTTGAAAACGATCTTATGTTAGGATAAGATAATAACGTTGATGAACAGCTTACAGCTGAGTTTTTATGTGCATTTTGGTCCATTTTAGTGAAAAAAGGTACAAAATGTAGCTGTACTAAATGGTAACGATCCGCAACCTCCATATCTGTATTTTTACGGCTACTACAAATGTAAAATATTGCAACAATAATGTGGTTAACATAAAACGTAGGCTTTCACGGCCGGATTCTACATAATTCGATGTAACCCGGAAACATAATTATGTAGATAGTAATCAAGTAAACTGCGTGAGATTCCTTCCGCTCAACAGTTCAAGACAAATGGAGTTCAAATCGACCTTTCGTGGTGGGAAACTGTTATATCGGATGACATGAACTGTCAAAGAACAATAAATAAATCGAAGTATACGCGTGGAAGTATACGTTTGCTCACGCGTGCGTATACAAGTGCACGCAGGTAAAGTTCGATAGTGCTGTCGGTTTGCTGTAACGCTTCGCCGTGCAAAAACTCCGTGTGGAGTGGTCTAGATGCAGTTGTCGATTAGTGTACGCTATACTGACCATACTATTATGGAGTTAGTGTATCTTCGAACGTTAAAGTACATTCGATCTTCTGCGCATGCGCAGTTTAAGTTTAGCATCACTTTAATGCATCTGCGCATGCGCAGAAGATAGATAGTGCTGTCCGCTATGGCGTGCACAAACTTCCTATTTTTACGTTAGAACGTTGATGTCAAGTTCAAGGTGCCAGTAGCCCGCCTCACGCCACAGGGCCATGCTACAAACGTCTCACCATAACTTGCGTCACGAAAGGAGCCACGAGTAAAGTGTCTCGATTTCCTATAGCGATCGCGCCGTCGTAACATACAGTAGCGTAACGTCGTCAAAGAATATGCATTATTTGAATCTTGAAAGGAAAAGAAAAAAAGCTAATGTACAAAAATTAAAAAAATATAGTAACGGGCTTAACGACAACATCCTCAAGAATAATAACGTAATTTTACGCTTTAATTGATTTTTAACCCCCAACCGAAGATTATATATTATGACACATGTTACATTCTATTTTAATAAAATATGAATGATTGTCCTATTTCATTATTCCATTTTTTATAACAATTTTTTTCTTCCTGAATCTTAGGTTACTATTTGAATAAATGCTATTTCGGATGTGTTTAACGCAAATGATTGCACTGACCTGAAGTTTGACATTCACAACAAACACTTTGTTTCACTCATCCCACACAAAATGAAGTGAACCAAAGACGACGGAGTCTGTGAGATCCTGTACAGTGCTTGCATGTGAAAGTACGTGGCCCAGAGCTTCAAAGCAGACTGGACGAGTGATCGGCCTTGAATACGGAGGAGGACTCTTCGAAATCTGTAAATCACGTGGCTAGACACACTCTCATTTGGAAATGATATCTTATCACTGAACAAGGTACTGAAGAAGCACCTTCGATCGTGCCGATTAATGAGTGAATTGTTTGATTTACGTTCTCTAGATTTATATTGTTTTTCTCATTCAGCATATTCGATATTTTATTTAGAGGAACACTTCCCAGGTGCATAATAAAAAAATATGTAATTAAATGGTGTTACTTCCACATAATCAGAAAGTGAATATTTGTTATTACTAAGAAAGTGCTATAAAATCACTCAACTTCAAAGTTTACCATGTGTTTTAATTAATTTTGAACTTCGTAGTTCTCCGGTGTTACATTTCTCAGGGATTATTTATTTTTCCACTTCCAATATCTTTAAGAAGAAAAGAGGAGGTAAATTTAGGCGGGCATCAAATTGTTTGCGAGACTGATTCCACTACAGTGATTTCAACTATTAAATGTTATTGTTTACCAGTAAATTAATAATACTGGATAATTTATGAATGTGAGTGGTTATGTAATGTAGTCTATATGCATTGATATTTCTTGCAAATTACTACCAAAATGTAGTATTTTCGTGTATGTTGAGTTGCAGTCAATTTCAAAAGAATTTCGCAAGAGAACAATATAAATAAAACTATCTGGCCCCTGCGAAATCTCCGCGCTAGCATATCCAATTGCGCCTCCATGAGCTTTTCCGCCTGGAAAGCCTCCTCCAAATCCAGAAAGGAGTGTAGCACATGTTGAAGTGGGGAATGTACCATAAAGCGTGATCAAAGTTTAACGAAGAATTTTGATTCTATACGAAACTATGTTTGCCCGATGACTTCTATCAAACAACCAAGATTTGAAATTTGTTTTTGTACTGTACTTCTTATTTTATTTCTTGTTAATTCTCTTTTTTGATATCTTCCTTTTATAAACATTTTTGTGAAGGGACAGTAATATATTTGAATGGATAATTGTTTCATTTTTTCGACCCAGACATTGAATGGGAAGGTTACCGAGAGGATAAACAGCGTTCTGGCGGGACCCAGATACCAGCCTATCGGCGTACTTGTGCGTTGGAGGGGGGTGCTGATAGGGGCAAACGCCTAGGTGCCCACCCGGGGGAGAAATTCCCCTGGTAGAGCATACGGTGCAGGTAAATACAGTACACTAGACAATCTACCCTACTGTGGCTCCACCACAAACATACCACACAGGCATTACACAACAAGCCGCCGCCTACCCCATCGGCCCGAACGTCCGTTAACCCGCGTAAGAAGCACCGCCGGTATACATAGGTTGGTTGCTGCGCGCGGGCGTAAGTCATTTGTCTTCGGCGCTGTCGCCGCGTGGCACGTCCGCGTCGCCGGGCCGCCCAAAAAGACGAGTGACGAGCGATGGGCGAGGCTGCCACTAAACGGTGATGGCTATGGCGGGATTCAGCACACGAGTGGGTGGCATTGCGAGGATTTGACTTGTTATCAGAGACCGCGTTGGTTTGTTGGACAAAGGAGACTTTAGAGAATAGACGCATTTGATGACACATTTTAAAATAAAAAATAGCTCAAAATACACTTTTTACATGTGAACGCAACCAGATTGTTTAAGCTTGCCGAAATAGTTTCCAGTTCTTTTATTTTACCATAAAATGAAAAGGGTTATCAATTGTAAAATTGGTATTTAAAACTAAAATAAATTTTGTTAATTTATTTATATGAATTTTTATTCTTATGTAAAAGGTTCGTTTGTAAAATATCAAAATATTTCGTTTTTCCCATTATGTATTGGTTAAAGTAGTTTTGTTTTATATTTGTTTTCTGGACAATTGACTATGGTATCCAATAATTCGCATTGATATTTTGAATTACTTTCTTTTGATTCTGATTCAGAAATTAGCGTTTATTTCGTTTATATTATTCTTATTATTCTTTTCTAAATATTCTATATACGGCTGCTACTAATCTTAGGCGATTAGTACTCACGGTTTCTGCGGTATTTTTTAAGTGAAACTTTGGCCATCAATGGCAGTCGAAGGCATTGCCGAGGGAGACAACATATCTGCTAACAGTGAACATTGATTCACGTTGGTGAAGATCATTGCAATGGAGACAGCGAGAAATGTGATGTCAATGTAAAATGTATTGGTCGAGAGTTCTGAAGATGCGGAGGAAGTCGCCACAACAGTGGCGGTGACCCTGCGAATGATTATGATATGGATTGTGAGAAGTTCTCGAGTGATGTTGACGTGGATGTCGATGATTGTTCGAGGGACGATGTCAGTGATGAGATGTAGGTCGGACACGAATCTGATGCAAGTAGTAATCGGCTACTGATGGAAAAGATTTTGCGGCGTTGAATAGGATATATGGCCATAATAATGTCGTTGTATTTTAATGTCGATGTATTCGTGAAATGGAACTTTCTGAGCTGGCTATAATAGAAGTGATGGACAGATTACTGTTGATGAAACTGTCTGCTGATATTGAAGGGACCGACTGGAACTTAACTACTTCTTTGGAAGATCCACATGAAGGGGATGTCTCCGATGGGCATGGCAAGTGCGGAAGATATAGGTACAGGAATCTCTGATAGTAGTGGCGGTGCCAGTGTTAATTTAAATAGAGGTGTCAGTGGTAATGGAGGAGTTCAGAAGAACTTGACTGTGGCGATTCCATAGATAACGGACGTAATGGAACCCCTTGCGAAATCCGTGGCAGCGGAAGACCACGCTGGCAACCGAAACAGTCAGCGAAGAGGGTGGTGGCGTCGGCAACGGCGATGGCAGCCACCAGACGACGGACGGGGAGCTCCAGCGCTTCTCTGACTGACGTGGACACAAAGGAGCATTAGTTTACGCGGGAGCTGCCTTAAATAATTGGCGAGGTGCGAGGCGAGCGCTGAGGTGAGACACGTGGAGCTTGAGGCGGCCCCGCTCCTAATGATTTCAAAACACTGTGTCTTTTAAAAGCAGGATGTTTTCTCTGCCCCGCCCCGCCCCGCTCCGCTCCGCGCCACGCCACGCCCGGTCTTTGAGACCGGCTCCAGCCGAATCTTTTCCTCGTTCGGTGGCGCTTCTCGTCAGGACTGATTCGGAACCGACGGAGCGACTGAAGGAGTGTTGATCCCCACTGCGTCTACTACTGAGGTCATTAGTCCCGTACGTGTAGTGAATGTTACTTGCCGGGAAATTGTCGTTGCTTGAACATTAGATCCGGTGCCGGCGGCTGGGCGCTGAACTTCCAATTTGTCACCTGACATGTGTAATGCATACGAGTATAAGTGCGAGCGTTTTAAAGGAGAAAAGAGAAGATAAGCATGAGGAAGGAATAAAATTTACTCGAGAACCGTAACCTGTATCCTAGAGTATCTAATTTTCCATATCAGAGCAGCCGGGGGATAGGACATTCCTTCAGGCAGTGATTAAATTCGCCCAGCTTCCTGCCAAGTCTTGGAAGCCTGTCACCATCGAGACTAGAAATTGAGAACCTTCAGGTCAACGATGCTGCAGATACGATATTACCGCTGATGTATCATAGCTGATCAGAATCGCCGGATATTGAAGTTGGCTCTGGATATTCATATCCCTCTTCGAGTTTATTCTGAGAAAAGAGAAAGGTTACAATCCGCCAACTCTGATGCTGGAGTAAAGAACAAATGTTTTCATAGTACTGCAAAATTTGTTACATGAAAATCTCAGTATCTACCCAAAATGTAATAATGGATGTGACGAGTATGATTATCTTTATTTACCTAGACGAAAATGAGGCATAGAACTATTTAGAGACGAATTCTTCAAGTGAATTAAATTCTGGGAAAGAATGGTTTGATCTCCGAAGTGAACTCCTCTAATTTTCATGTACTTGGCTTCCGATTACGACGCACTACAATAAAATAAGGTGGGCCGACGTTTCTAAGAATTACACCAATAATCCACCGTGAAAGATTCAATTTTTGAACTTAAATGTATATCTTAATCGATAACTCTTTGGACGATATGAGGTTATGTATGTGGTAAAATTTCAAAACCCGTTTCTAGTAACCAGTTTCACCATATGACGTTGCATAACCAGAAAGGTCTCAAATAAAAATATGTTTTCAGTGCTCTAAGACGAAATATTTAAAAATTTAGATTGTAATTAGTAAACATTTGTAAAGAGAATTACATTTCCAATGTGCACAAATCATTCCAAATTGAAAGAAACTATGTAGTCTCCGGCCATTTGAGAGGTGCGTGTCTGTGAATGAGGAACTCGACAAAGTTCCAAAAACATCTAATACTAATTTCGACTTTTCAA
>BOPP01000123.1:3386172-3398549 GCA_017312745.1 Gryllus bimaculatus | reverse complement strand
CAAGTTATGTATATCCTAGGAATTGCGACGGAAACGATTTCTATCTGTAGCGATCGCTTTTTTGTCTCGGACAGTCATCTATTTTACTCTAATCATCTATTTGTATTTAAACTAATGAATGTGCAATACTTGAAAATTATAGATGTAGAGATTACCTTGATAGTATTGATTTAAGTAGAGATTTCCGGAAAACTAAAATGTTTACGAATGGTTTTTACACGAAAAATTATACACCAAAAATCACCAAAATTTAAAGTAAATATTTCAGCCATAGTACAATTCACCTATTCGTACTTACCTTAGCCATTCGTGACCTCCTCTCCTCCCTAAAGCTTGTCCTCCTTTGCCATTCCTAATCTCCTGCTCTTCATACTCATCCTCGTAGTCTTCTTTATCCCTCTCAAACTCGTGCCTACCCTTATTCATCTCGTTTTCCCGTCGTCTCTTCTCCTCGTCGTCTAGTTTCTCTCATTCTCTTCTCCCCCCCTTTTTCGCTTCCCCATCTCTTTATCCCATCTCCCCGTTCTCCCTCATTCTTTCTTTCCGCTCGCTATACCCGTTCGTCTTTTCTCCCCTCCTCCTCCGTTCTCCCTCATTCTACTCTTCGTCTCTTCTCCCCCTCTTCGTGTCTTCTCCCCTGTGCCTCCTTCATCATCCCACTTTCCTGCTTCTTTCCCCGTTCCCGTCATCATCTCCGTCTCCCCCTCCTCTCCTCCTCGAGCAGTGGCAAGGTGCGTGGCTATGGTATGGCTTCTGAGGCGCCGCGGGGTCGCCGACGTCGCGTCTGGCCCGGCTCGGCTCGGCTCGGCCTGGCCTGGCCGGGGCGGGCGGCGGGCCCCGCCGGGCCGCTGCCAACGCAAACAGGCGGGCCCGCCCGCGACCCTTCTGCCTCCGAATTACTCGCCTCGTCTGCGTCGCTGCTCTGCCCGCAAGGTGATCGCTTTCCCGGCCCCGCGCGAGGCTTATCCGTTTTGGCATGGCCCGCCGACCGTTTTCTAATATGATTCCTTGTTTCTTTTTCTCTTCTTCCGTCTCTTTTTTTAAATTTCTCTTTACCTTTCTTTAAGCTGCGATACGTTCGGTGTTTTTCTGTGATGTTTTTTTCTCTCGTCGACTACCGTTGACTAATTTCTCACTATTCATATTACGCGTCTCCTGTTTGTAGTTTTAGATATAAGGAGCTGAAGGTATTTTCCGGTTGAAAAATTGCTGACAAATGAAAAGGTGTCGTAAATTTGTAGTATAAGGAAGGAATATTTTCTCGTTTCTAGGGTTACATGTTGCGCCTTAAATCATTTCGGTTTGGTTTTCTGTTGGCAATGTTTTGAATGCGATGCAGGTGTTGGCTCTTTCTTTTGGAATTAATGTTTCGTTTTGCTCCTTTTTCCACGCCTTGACATCCTTATCATTATTTTTATTTTTTCATTTCTTGTCTGCTTCGGATTTGGTTTTTGCGTTTTTCTGCAGCAAATATGTCCAAGAAAATGAACGAGAAAAACAAATTTCCAAGAATACCTCTGTTCATTGCCCAATTATGATAAAAAAATCGTGCACATTCGATTAAAAATATGATAATTTTATTACTCTTATGAGAATTGTAGGATACTATAGTTGAGCGGTGGAGTACACGCGATTCCATGTACGGATTAAACGAATTCATCTTCCTTAATACGTAAGGTATTTAAACATTTCACTGTAGAGTACATTTCTTCCTTACCTGGTCGGAGTAAATACCAAAATCCCTACTACGAGTTGTCTATTCTAGCAGATGTGTTTCTTGGCATATTACATGGGCTCTGTACTCATCGTTCCTTTCGCTCTTCATACTCATTTCCCGGCAAGCGAAAAGAGCAGGCGCCGCAACAGCGACACACGTGGCTGTTCCACCTTCAACACGTCGTGTCCATAACTCGCTCAACGCGCCCTTGCAGTCATCCGTCTCAACGCCGGCTGACAACAGGTCGCCTCCATTATCCCCATTACTGCCGTGTAACGACCGCGCGGCCGCCGGCCGTCACCCTCGATGTGCAACTATTTTTAAAGAAGAGCGAAAGCTACCGGCGCGGATTAATTCCGCGTCCTTTGTGCGAACGGGGCGAGTTAGCCGAAATTAAATAGTTGGTGGAAAGCAGCAAGGCCGCCTGCACTAGCGTGGATAGCGGGAGGGGGTGAGGGTGGGGGAGGGGAGGTTGGCCGCACATCTCGAGCACTTCTCGGAATTGTTGCGTGGTCTTCGCTGTCGTCGCTCTGCTGTCGTCATCGCCTCTGTTACGGCTCTAGCTGTCGCAGGGAGGTTCTTTGCTCCGACGTTGGTTTCATGTGCTGACTGAGGCATTCGCCCGTACCTGCGTTGTCTCCGTCGCTTGCTTCTCTTCTTTATTTTTTTTTCTTCCTTTGGGTATTTTGGTATTTTTTGCACATTTTCCTGAAAGTTTCTTTCATTTGTGTTTTATCTGCTTCTGTTTTTTTCTACATATTCGCTTTGTTCTCCAAATGTTTCATTCTTGTAAATTTTTGCTTCCAATTCTTATTTCCCCAAACATCCCGAACTATCCATTCATAATATATTTATTTTTTGTCCTATGATCATTTCCCTCCACCCTTCATTTTTCACTGTTTTTGTACTTCTTTACTCCTTCATTTTCTTCTGCTTTGTTTCTACTCACATAAATCTCAAACTCCGTCTACGTTTTTCGACCTTATTCATATCGCTTCTCCCAGTTTCCACTCTTCGGTTTTCAGTTCATTTGAGCATGGAGACAGCATGCGTCATTGCGACAGTACTTATCGTTTTAATGATATTATTTTACCTTCTGAGTATGTATTTGAGCCATTGAAAGCAAAATAAAAAAAATTTAAAAAACACTGGCTTGATCATTTTCCTCCCACAATTCATGAATTTTAAATTCTCGGAATGTCGAGTGTATTTCACAAAGACTGTGTCCTTATAGTCATTTTTTTAAAAATTATTTTTCGTGTGTTGTAATAAATATAAATTAAAATACTTTGTCCTATTCTCAGTCCGTACTTGAGACACATGGCGAGGCTACATAGCAACACAAAAATGTAAAACGTGTGCTCCGTCGTTCCCACCGTCGTCGCCGGCGTCACCATCACCGCCATTCGTCCCCTCTCCCCGCCCGGCCGCTCGCGCACCTCCTTCAAGGCAGGTGAGATCAGGGCTATTCCCGTCCAGCAGGCTTCCCTTGCCGCGACGGCAGCGGCGAGGACGAAGACTGCGGCGGCGGCCTGACCGTCGCGAATCCGATTCACGCCGCCGCCGCCGCCGCCACCACGCTCCGCTCCCGAGTTCCGCCGTTTGATTCCCGGCAGCGGCAGACGACGCGGCGGCGCGCACCCTCGCTCCGGTCGTTAATCACTTGTCCGGAGCATTTCCGTGATAAATCGTGGGACCGTTGTGTTCTGACATTCCTCACTTCACGGGCGAAGATGTAAATCCGCTTGTGAAGATTCCAAACATTTTTAATAGCGAAATATTAGGTTGCTGATTTGGAAAATAAAGTAGTGTAATAAGAAAAATACTACGTTATCGTGGGACCGTTGTGTTGTGACGTTCCTCACTTCACGGGCGAAGATGTAAATCCGCTTGTGAAGATTCCCAGTTTTTTCAAGCAAAATATTAGGTTGCTGATTTGGGAATTAAAGCAGTCTAATAAGAAAAATAGTTGTAGAACAAGCAGCCTCAGTTTCCGAGGTAATTAAATCGGGAGCACCGTAAATACTTCCGTTCGAAGAGTCCCCGATCAGACCATAAGATCGGCCCCTGTTCAGACCAAACCACTATAAAGCATGTACATTTACATAATTACAACTGAAGGGTTCAGGCGTAAATAAAATGTTAATCATGTTTCACGTTTCATAGAAAAATGTCATGGTACATGTACATGAAAAAAGATAAACGCGTGATGTATCAATTGTGTACGTATTATTGCACGCTGCTCAACGACTATTCAAAAGCACCTTCATAAAACGTCTTGCATTATAGAGAGGAGCTCTAAATCTTCTTCATAAAAGTTAATTATCGTGATTTGACAAAAAAGTCAGCAGGCATCATTTACATTTTGAACAATTTGCAAGTGCCTTAGGCGGCTGAGTAAACCCATTAAAATCTCAATCAGAATGAAGATTAGGGCTGTCCAGGTCAAAGGAGATTTTGTTGGGTGTATTGTGAACAATGTTAGACACCAATACACGAATCTGAAGTCACATAGCGAGGTCCTCCTTGATAACACATACCCACGCAAGCAAGAGCGCGCACAAAACAAGGGACAAACATTCCGAATATAGCCTAAAAAATAATTATCATAATGTTATTGTTAATGTTTGAAATGATAAGAACCATGGATAGGTAAACTACTAGATAGTAACTATGTATGGTCTCAGTAAGAAGTGAATCATCAAAAAGAATTCTGTAAAACGTATTGAAAAAATAAACATCTTGTCCTTTTATGCATGTGTTATAACTTATATGAGATCACAACAGGATTTGAATCTGCGAACCTTGGGATTTGAATGTGCACCGATCATACAGGTCTTCATAATTCGCGTTAATTTGCAAAATTATTTTTCGCCCGCTTCCGTCATGACGTCTAAACTGATGCCAACGTTATACGATTAAATTTCTACCTTTGTTTAAATATTCCAAAGATTCCCATCTAGAAAGCCGCTGATAAATTCGCCCATTATCTCGTATTCATTTCTTACTCATTTATTTACACTTCAAAGCCCAGTGGTGAGTAAATTTGTATTAAATGAATGAACTGCAGCACGGCCTTTTTTTTTGGAAAGTTGGTGTTTGTGTTCCGGGTGACCGACCTGTGGTCATTTCGACAGCTGTCTCGTGTATGAGAAGTCGTGCGCTTTCTTGTGCTGAGAAGTCGTGTGTCTTCTTGTGCTGAGAAGTTGTGTGCCTTCTTGTGCTGAGAAATCGTGTGCTTTCTTGTCCTGAGAAGTCGTGTGTCTTCTTGTGCTGAGAAATCGTGTGCTTTCTTGTGCTGAGAAGTCATGCGTGGATCTGGGAAGCTATCTGCGGCCATTCGGACTCTATGGAGGATGTTGCTTTCTTCAAGGAGTCGCGAAGAATCCGAAAACGGTAGGATTCCATTATTTTTCAAACTGCGAAATCCTGCATATTTTTGCAAACACGAGATATAACTCGTCGCCTAATGCACAGATTTTTAACTTTTTTGTACTTTTACTGAATGTGAGAACAGTAGCGAATTCTAGGGTTTTAATAATATATTCAGTATGCTTTTGTTTCCATTTTCAGCCCCTCGTATATGACGTAAAATGTTGAAATTTAAATGAGAAAATGAAATTTGTATAAAGATATATTGTGGATATATTTTTTTATGGTGGATGATGTAATATTCACATTCTGAGCTTTGTAGCGTGTTCTATTCAGTTCTTTATGATGTTTATTTTTGTAAGTTCTTGAAACTTAACGAGACCTAATAATATTTATAACTACTGATTACATATGATTGGGTAACTATTGTTTGAACATATTGTAGTCTTTCAATCCCAAGTTCTATTCGAAAATTACGCGTCAAATTCATTCAAAATGTTTGTGTTCCTTCAATATTTGTTTATGCTACTGACATAGAACTGTCATACGACATTGAACAAGTCCTGCCATAATTTGTTTGGGTTTGAGATTGCAGCAATAAGGCTAATTATTCTCACACGAAATGTTTTATTTTCTCGAAAGGTGATGTTGCACCACTCGTTGTACATCGCTCAATGATGTGACTATCAGTTACAGTGCTTTATTATTATTATTATTATTATTATTATTATTATTATTCTTACTCAATGCTTCAAATACATTGGCATATTTATAGCATTTTCTTATTTTATATGTAGTAGCATGTGAATTCAATTCTTTCATAATTATGTCTTGATATTTGTACTGGGTTTGTATATTCTTTGGGAGAAAAGTGTAGTTATCAATTTACGACCATAACGAACATACCGTTGACAAAAAGCATAATTCCATATTTTGAAATACGTTATGAACTCTCATTCTGGAATTTTAATTTCAATTTTAGCATGAGTTTCTTTGGTAAGCAAAAACTTGTGCCATTGGGAAAGTTTATAAGTTAACGTTTCTGACCCTGAAAAAGCCAGAGTTCGCAAACAAAGATTGCTATCGCTAAAGATCTCGCTGTCGATGCTGCTATAAATAAATAAAAAATAAATACATAAATAATAAAGGTTTGTTGATCACAGACAGTTACTATGCTCCGCGTCTTAGACCGATAATTTGTTTCTATATTCTCTTATTCTCTTTACTTTTCATTAAATAAATTAAACATCACAACCTCTCTTCTACTTTTTTATTTCAGATTATTTACTACGGCGTACAGAAATATCGGGTTTGTTAATTCTTCGTTTTTTTTTTCTATCACTGAGTCCGCCAAATTTGTTTCACAGTACTACAAGAACCTCCTCAAACTACATCGCCTGAAATTAAGAAACGATGTTAAATAGCTTTAATGTTATGAATTAGTAAATTTTGTTGTTTGATGTTCATACTACTAATATAATTTCATGGCCATTTCTTTCCTTATATTCATTATGGTACACTCATCATATTACTTATGCTTAAAATAAACAAATGTTGAAATAAAATCAATAGGTAAGAAACAAAAACGAGAAATAATATTATCCACAGAAAATCATTCATTGTCAATTTATTACAAATATAATGTAGTAATTACAAGAAGAAACTATCTGAAACCTTAGTAGAACTGTCGGAAACCGTGGTCGAAGTGTGAGTAGGCCTCTAACGAGGAAAGGAAAAGAAATTGCAGTGGAATTGTGAGAAATGTCTAAAGGGTTGTTTACAATCTGATAACTATTGCGATAAATTCTTTCGAGAACACTAGGAAGTTTGCTTGGCCCATGAAAGCAGAACAGGAGAGAATGAAAACTGATAGAGTCCAAATGTACACAGTGATAATAATAAATAATTGTCACCGTTTGTTGCGAAAATTTCATTTTCAAAATAGACCGGATTCACCCTTTCGTCTATATCATTTCATCACGACTGTTGCAAGAAGTATT
The DNA here is from genome assembly GCA_017312745.1 of Gryllus bimaculatus. Lineage (NCBI taxonomy): Eukaryota > Metazoa > Arthropoda > Insecta > Orthoptera > Gryllidae > Gryllus > Gryllus bimaculatus. Next base: position 3,391,460 of record BOPP01000123.1, on the reverse strand, counting down.
TAAATTCAAGACGAAGGCCGCAAGGTCATTTGATGATGCAATTGTTATATGCTGTTTACTGTCGGATATCTAATAAAATAGTTTTTGTTTCATAAATTGAATTTAACATCACATTTTATCTTATGGGAACTGTATCTACCATTTCTCATGTTATCAGCAGCTTTCAGCACTGTTATCTTAGGTAAATATGCACTAGCGCTGTGCAACATTCACCGCCTCCCTACGTACAGAGGTGTTGTGAGCGAGGTGTCTCGACGACCGGTAAAGTAAAGGATGCTGCGTTAAATAAGTTATTACCTCTCGAAATTTTCATAGCGGTATTGTCTTTTAGACACGAGGGTAAAATGTGTAATACGGACGCTAAACAGCGAACATCCACTATCATGTTTTAACCTCACGTAGCAAAAGTTATGAATTTGTATAAATGCTCGTCACTTTCAAAAACAGTTTTCTTTGAATTCAGAAGCGAACAAACACAATCACTATATTGTAATTTTAAAATATCATTTCTAAAAAATGGATTCGTGTTCGTAGATTAGGCATTGTTGGAGTTGAAATTTTGTTTATTTGCTATTCAATGATCCTTAATCCAGTATTTATTGATTTCCAATTCAAATTATTTGACCAGAAGTGTGATAGTCAAACAATCAATTGTATTTCGCAACAATTTTTAAAAAGTTTTTATCGAAATTTTCCGTCATAAAAAAAGAACTACATATTTTGCAATCTTCTGTAAACGTTACAATCTCTTTCACGCGGCCAGCGACAACCCTTACTGAGCTGGCAGTGACGATACCTTCTACAAATTGGCTTACGCGCCGTGGATTGCACCTTGACCAGCTCTGCCCGTTGGTGCAACGGCAGAAAGGCAGCCGGACTGAGAAAAACCTTGCCCGTCTGTGAAATAGTCGGAAGAATGGGAGCTAGACTTTGTGAATGACCAGTGCTCGTGTGAATGTCACTCATGCCCCAGTATTTTGTTTTTATTTAAGGAAAATTATTATATTAAAGGAAGGCATTTACAAATTCCTGACGTGAAACACTCTCGATATCAATTTCGCTACGTTTAGCGCACGAAGATGCACCGTGCAAAGATTCACACGCGTTCCGCGCGCTCGCCACCGCACGGCGGCCGTGACGCGGTGCTGCGATGCGTGGCGCGACTCGGGACCCCGGCCAGCCGCGCCGAGCCGGTGTGGCGAAGCCCGTGACGAGCGTGGCGGTCACCGCTTGACGACAGCGGCCTCCGGTGTTCGCTGCGGCCGACTTTGAAGTCGCCCAGGTGAGGTCCCCAAAGGACGGCGGACGGCGTGTTGTAATGCGGTTTATGCATTCCGCCGGCAGCTGGAGTCTGATCCGGTCTCGTGACCAGCGAGAAGCTGCGCACACCTGCCGTGCCGCGATTCCTTGTTGCCCTCCTTTTTTATTTTATCTTTTCCCTGTCTCCAATTCTTCTCTTTTCCTTTTTTCTTTCCTCTTTCTTCAATACGTTTCACTATTTTGTCTCATTTCTGTCTGTTCCCTCTTTGCTCTCTCTTCCCTCTTTGCTCTCTCTTCCCTCTTTGCTCTCTCTTCCCTCTTTGCTCTCTCTTCCCCTTTTGCTCTCTCTCTTCCCCTTTTGCTCTCTCTCTCTTCCCTCTTTACTCTCTCTCTTCCCTCTTTACACTCTCTCTCTCGTCCCTCTTTACACTCTCTCTCTCTCTCTCTCGTCCCTCTTTGATGGCGCTATGGTGCAGACTGGACTCAGGCCTAACATTCACGTACTCTGTAATCTCGTGAGGTCGTAAAGAGTGGGTAATTTTGAGGTGGTGTACGAACCATAGTCTGGCCATTTGGAATAATTATTTTCACTGTCTCTTCCAATCGTATAGAAACGACACTTGTCCTGAATGCCCAACGAGTGTGCTCCGGAGTGACGAGCGAGTAGGGTATTTTAAAAACGGCTAAAGATTCTGGATGAATAGAACATGTGGGGGACGCGCGTATTTATTGAAGTAGAAATACTTTTGTAGTAGTTCCACGAGACAACGTAAGCCGTATCAGTAATTGTAAATTTTGCGTGGGCGAAATTCAAGAATGAATTACGTTAATTGGGAAGCCTCGCAGGCCAGGTGGACCGAAGTGAGTCTAATTCGTTGTGTAAACTTGCCAATTTTTTTTTCTAAGGTAACTCACCTTTTGTACATTTTTTAATAACAGCAATCAACTAATTCTACATGTTTCATTTATTCATTTTCTCTACCTATTTATCAAAAAGTATTGCAGAGGATGAAGAATGTGTATACCTAGAACTCCCGATCCACAAAGCTTGAGTTGCAGACTGGTATGGTGGCACGTTCTGTTGTTTTTTTGAACAAACTCAGGTGAGGTCGTAAAAACGCCGACGTGTTGTAACGCAGTTTATTCGTTCCTCCGACAGCTGAAGTCTGGTTCTGCACCGTGGCCCCTTGAGTTGTACCTGCGCACACCTGCCGTACCACATTACTCTTGGTTGCAGCACAGTAATGAAAGGCCGTTACCTTGTTCGTGTTTTCTCAGAGGTAGTTGGCTTCCAGTGAAGAGTCTGACTGGGTGGAAGAAAGGCCAGGCCATGCCATGCCAGAGATATGCCTCATGTGAAAACATTTTGAAATAAATCACCGGAAAAAAATAGAGTCATGAATACAAATGTGAAAAAGATCCGATTATACCAATAATAATAATAATAATAATAATAATAATAATAATAATATTATTATTATTATTATTATTATTAAGCAACTGATTTGAAGCCAGTGATTTATTTTTTGTCTATTACTAAACAATTGAGGCGTGCCTAAAATATATTGAAAATCTTCGTTATTCTATCATTTTTATTCGTGACAATACATACAGAAATCTACACTTTTCTTTACTTATTTCTGTAACGTATTTTTAAAATAATAATTATTAACTATTATTACTTTTCATTGTATTCTGCAGTATAACTACCATTCAGCAGCTAAAATGTTCTTGATTACCTAGAGGGAATTCAAAATCTGTGTATTTAAAGTACTAATGGCTTTTGTTTAGAAAGAAATGTGAGCTTTTTTACTGAACCAAATTTCGTGATTTTTGCTTTGAAAGAACGGTAGTAAACCCCAGATGTGATATCGGTTGCAATTCTTAATCGGTTTATACTACAAACACTAAATTTTAATAACTGTTGTAATTAATGATCTTATCTAATGAAAATTTCGAATTCTTGGGCTATTTTTGATGAACGCTTCTTTTACATTACTTATATTTGCCGGTAATGGTATGTGAAACGGACGAAGTTTTGATACTTGTGAATAGTGTATTAATGTTGATCACGTTTTGTCCTCGGAACTTTTAAGATTTCGTCTTAAGACATCGCTTGGCCGTCAACGTCTATTTGCATTTTCTGCTAACTGCTGTCTCACCTCTGCGTTGTTGCGAGCAAATGTATCTACCAGTGACTCATCTTGATCGGAAGTCTTTGCAACCTCGCTCTGTATACATGCACTTCACCAAGCAAGACAAAATGAACACCGTAGATCAGCACTTACTGATGACATTGACTACGGACCGACACATCGTCGAGCTAATTATTTCATATGTGGCTCATTGTGATCAGTATTGTTATTGCCACTGTCATTGAAACTCCAAATGAACTAAAACCTTCGGCGCACCTTGACCATAAGAGAGATCGATTACAACTCCTTGGTGTAGCATACAAGAGAGGCGCGATGGTTCGAGCATGCGTGTAGTTTCACTTACGCGCACACTTCTTGGCATGCCTTTCTGGCACCTGACTTCCAGCAACTGCGCAGTGTCTCGGGAGCAGTTTCACCTGTGGCACCGTCTGACTATCGTCAACGTCGACCAACATTCTTTGGTGGCGGTTACAACGTGTTCGCGCAGTTTGGAGTCTGCCGTCTGCCTCGTCACTTGCGGCACCCCTTGCCTGGAATCTCTCACGGCCTGTCGTTTCACCTGCGATGCCATTGGGCCAACGGGCGTCGACGTCGAGTAGCATTCCGGCACGACTCCTCCAACTAATATGAGTAGCGTGGAGTGAGCCGTTTCGCCTGCGGTGTCCTTTGACTAGCGCCTCCGGCATCTGGTGGTGAATGTCGCTGAAAATATACGCAGCTTCAAACGATGTGTTTCATCTACTGTGCTTCTTTTACGTCATCGACTCAGATCAGCGTTATTTGTTGGCGGCTTCTTTGGACCCGTGCACTTTCAGGCCAGCCGTCTCACCTATGGCATCTCTTCTCTAGCGTCTTTAGATACTCCGGTGTCGGTCATTTTTAGATATATACGCCGCATCGAACGAATTGTTTTTCGTGCAGTGATTATTGCATCTCATTGTGAATGATAAGCGTTATGTGGTGGTGGCTACTTCGACCGCGTACGAATTCTCTGTGAGTTTCCTTGACTAGCTTCTGTGGCAAAGAAGGTGAGTGTAATTGTAAACAGCATACACAATATAAGGGTACATAGGTAGATTCATTTTGCAAGTTAACGATTATCAACGCCAGTCAGATTAACGGAAGAGGTGGGTCAGGGCATCAACTGATGTCTCTACTCTGGAGGTCCTAGGTTCAAGTCCCGACGGTGTCAAGATTTTCGCTTCTAGCTAGATAGGTAGTGTCGAAACAGACCACGGACCGCACGCGATGTTTCCTTCCCATTCCTTGTTCTATTCTATCCCTTACTTACACTCACTTACACTTACATTCACTACACTACCACATATGCTGGGAGACCGATCGAGAGCTTAGAGCTTGTCCCGTTTGGGGCGGTGCCCCGCTGGTGGGAGATATCGAGTTTAGGAAAAATCCCACTAGCCGACGGAGGGTCGGTGTCGTATATCATCATGCAGCGGGGAAGATCACGGCCTCCTCCCGAACAAAAAACATGCAATACACTTACGGGACTAATGACCTTAGCAGTTGACGCACCCACAATCACTAATCAATCAATAAATAAAGCAGCCAGTAATGTTCAGAGACGCTAGTTTCCAGATGTGGCTGCTATTTCCAACGTAGTTTTCCCTACACTGCCTCTTGACTAACATATATAAAATATCTGGTGATTGTCACTTCAAGCTTGGCGTTTCACCTGCAGCGCCCCTTGACCAGCGTCGACCCGACCTCTCGACCGCCCCACCTCCGCCTGCGCTTCGGGCGTCGTCGGAGTATTAATAGCGAGCGCCAGCGGATCTGGTGGCTCCGCTCCGCTCCGCTCTCTGCTCCGCGGCGCCCGCTCTATTTCCACGGGCGCCGTCACCGCCACCTGAG
>BOPP01000123.1:3337248-3348090 GCA_017312745.1 Gryllus bimaculatus | reverse complement strand
AAAGGGAAGAAAGAAGGATTTACAGCTTTTTTCCCCCTCTCCCCCTTTTTCCCCCCCAACGGCCCCCCCCCCCCCTTTTTTTTCCCCTTTCAAAAATCCTTTTTGGGGCGCCTTTCCCCTCTACTCTCTCTTGGCCTTCTCAAACTTGCCTCCTGCTTACCCTTCCCTCCTTCCTCCCCCTGCTGCCTCCCAACTTCTTCCCCTACCTCTTTTAACCGCTCTTCCAACATTCCGTTCTCACGACTTTTCTCCTCTCCTCCCCAACCTTTCCTTTTCCTACCTCCTGCTTTAACCTTCCACCCTCCTTCCTTTTTCCTACTTAATCGCCTACCTCCCTCCCCTCTTCGTCCATCCCTTCCTTCTCCCTGCTACACCCACCCTTCCTGGGTTCGCCGCTGGCTGCGCGTTTTGTTTGCGCGTCAGCCGCTGTGGGCAAGGGCTGGCGCGCTTGAGGAGTAGAAAGCTTCTGCATATCGCCGGAATGGCCGCCTTGTTGCTAGGCGAAGTCGTCTGCTGATTAGCGCAAAAGTTTTCGCATTGCCATCGGTGGAGGAATGGTACGATCATAGCAGGAGCAGCATTTATTGAATATTACATGTCACTCTCTTTTTTATGTTGTTCTTCGTTGCCTTCGATTTTTTATTATGTGATTCGGTGGCAATACCGAAATGCAAGTGGTTCTCTGAATTAACGTGAAAATCTTACTTCTTTCTCGAAAGCAGCATATGTCGTGACAAATATTTGATTAGTAATGTAAATGTATATGTTTAAAAATGGTGAATTTTACGATTGTGGGTAATGTAATGGAAAACCTAATACAGACCCAACACAAGATCTTAGGATTTCAGACTTATCTTACGATGCCAACTTCTGATTTTTACACAAATTCAGTTATCAACCATTTTTAAATAATTGACAACAGAAATGTCGTAGAAACGTTAAATGAGATTCCCCTAACAAGAGACAACATAGATATAAACCCTTTACCCAGGAAAACCTGTATTGGAACACTTACATTTTTGAACGGTTAGATATTTCTCTACATTGCTGATACCAGCAGAAAATAATGATATTTTTTTATAAAATGTTTAATTTTTTATTTGTAATAAAGTTATTGAGTTGTGTGATGTTTCACGAGGAGAAAATACTATAATATAATAAATAATATAATAAAGTAATATGATCGGCCCAGTTTTCTTTTTATCCATTAATGGTCGCGTAAATATGAGTATGGATGACAAAGGATTCCGCGGGACTGAGGGCCGATATTCCTCAAGGAGAGGGAGGACGTTGCGTGGGCGGCGAGTGGTTGTGCGCGGAGGGCGGCGGGCGGGCGCTGGGGCTGTCAGCGGCCGCAGGTGCGGGCGGACGGCGGCTGGCAGAGGCAAGCGCCGGCCTTTGTCCGGTGGCGGACGCCAGCCGCCAGGGCTTTGCCCCCGCCCCCGCCGCCGCCGCCCCCGCCGCTCTCGGCCGGACTGCGCGACTTCCTGTCCTTCCGTCCTCTGGGCGACCGCCCAGCCTTGCGCGGCCCTGCGACCGTCCTCGACTCTGGCTCGCTTCCGTCCGCGGCGCCTGGCTTTGCTCGCGCCCATTCGGGAAATTCCACGCCGCCGCTATTTCTCTCGTTCTTCCTACGCCTCTGCTTTTGGCCTCGTCACGGTTACCTGCTTGAATCTCCTGTTCCATTGGCGTTTTCTCCAGTACCTTTCTCGTCTTCGGTGTGCGATATCATCTCAGACTTGCTCGCTACCTCATCTCCGGACACCTTCTCTCTTCAACTTCTCTTCGCAAGACAAGACTTTAAACGACACCTTCCGTATCTTCATCTCGCCTTGATTAGTATTTCCAGTGATCTCATACAGGGCGTCTCTGCTTCCTCTGTCATTTGTTTCCCCCCTCCATATCACCTGGTAATCACCGTCGATTTGCTCTGCCTTCATCTTTGACTGGTTTTTGTGTTTCTTCCCTTGCCTTTTCCTTCGCTCCTGCCATAAGATACTCGTACTTACGCAAACACCGGCTATATCACTCTTTCACCAGTGGCTCCGTCTTGGTACGAGTTTCTGCTCCAAATCGGCACTCACAGTTTTTTACATGCTCGTCCACGCCTCTTATTCCTCTCCTCCCGACCTCGCATTCCGCTTTTCGGTTAGTGCCAGTTTTGCTGCGTTGTAGATTGACGTCGTTCTTGCTCTCGCCCAGTTGTCGTGATCCGTCTGTGCATTCCGGAGAGCTCCCGTGCCAACCGCCCTACAGTACTTCTCGTTTTTGTCCACACGCGCCCTCGCTAATCTTTTCTTTACTTTTCACCCTCACCGCCGTTCTGTTCTTCATTCTTCCTTGATTCTCCTCCCGTCTTAGTTAATCCTCCTACCTCCCTAATTCTTCAGTACTTATCGTCCTTTCCCCGTCTCCGGTCCTCGTCACCCTACTGTACTTTCCCTTCCTTGAACCGCTTCTGTCCTCGCTAATCCTTCAGTTCTTGCCGCCCTCGTCCTCGCCTCCACGCCATCCGTACTGTACTTCTTCTTTCTTGATCCACATTCCTCATCACTAATCTTCCATTCTTCTCGCTGCGACCCACATCCCGTCTTGGCTGCAGTATACCGGTATTTCCCTCCCTTCTTCGCTTCCTTAATTCTTCAGCACTTATCGCCCTAGCCCCGCCTCCTGACTTACCTTCCCGTACTGCACTTCCCCTATTGATCTGCCTCCCGTTCCCGCTAACCCTTCAGTACTTCGCGTCCTCGTCCCGTTTCCTGTTCTGTTCTTCCCCTTCCTTGCTCCGCTCCCCCTCCTTCCATCCTGGCGTCCACTCAAGCGGCCACCCCGCCAGCGGCAGGGCCTGCAGGTACTTCTCCCAACAGAGCAGCCTTCTCTGACCCCTCTGCGCTCGACACGCACCTCTCCGCCCCGTGTGACGCAGCCGCCTTCCTGCAGGGCTCCGATTCTCGTTTGCAAGCATCTCGACGAGGAATACTTGAGGATCTTCAGAGGGTTCCGTTTAAAGAAATAGGCTTTTCGTTCTTTTTAAACACCGATGCAATTGTCATTCGCGTATATGGCATTTTTTAAGAGGGCTTATGACTAAAGTTTGGAATATTTCTTTTAAATAATTTTTTTTATTGTGTAGAATAATATTATATTCTGCTTCTATGAACACATAGTTAAATGATTGTGGCCCGCCTTCTTTAAAGGCCGAACAAATATTAAAAGACCCAGTTAATAAATAATCAAGAAATATTTAAATACTCTTTTCTAAGATTGTAGTTTTAGTCCACTATCTTGTTTGTAAAAGGCTTCTTGTAAAACAATTCTTACCAGATTGCAATGTCACCTTCAGAAATTATTGTAAAATAAACAAGTGAAAAAAGTTGTACAGAATTATTTTGTCATTAATGTGAAATAAACTTTTTGTGGGTTGAATTGAAGAAGACTTTCTTGGAAATATTCTTGGAAATATTCTATTTTTATAAAAATAGTAATGATATACATTTTTAATGTCTGATTCGTTAGAATGTGATCGAAGTCTGTGATGGTGTTGCTTTCTCTTTACTAGAGTCACATTTCCAGCAATATGGTCTTAGGGTTTGTCCACGTTAAATTACGAAACTCTGAAGAGTGTAGGAGCGGGTTTGAAGCAGAATTACGTTGTGTTACGTAGAGATAGGGGGATCATAGTTTAATGTTACGTGATGTTGACACTTTGCGGACATAATTCCTTTTATTCAGTCTTATACTGAAACATTACTACAATAACAAATTGAATAAAAATATAATAAATTAAAAGCGTTATATTCTATAGATTGTTACAATAAAAATATTTTTCATCAATGATATATTAATTGAATCTTCTAGAGTCAGTAGATAGATCATCTAGAAGAAAATATTCAAAACTGATCAATAGTATATTCTAAAATCCAATTAATTGAAGCAGTAGACGCGGAGCCTATGTGTCATCCACGACTGCATGTGCACGGCTTGTCCGAAATTTTCTCCCCTACTCGTCTTTCTTTCATTAAAAAAAAAATTGTTCCTTAACTTACTGTTATGCTTAGATCGCACCCTTAACTATTTCTCACGGTAATTATAATAAATTTTAACGTATAACACAAATACAATTAATACGTCTCGTTTCCTGCTTTCTAATTGAGTTTTTCTGATACGAATTGTCACAAGCATTATTGAAGTTATGGTGTTTTTCTTTAATTATAAAATGATCGATGCTTAAAACAGTTAACAATTGATGCAACGTTAAATCATCCTCTACTTTTATTTTATTTTAATCTGCACCACATATCTGGAGAGTTCTTGTATTTTTTCGCTCTTCAGTTGGCAATGAATACCTTATTTAAGAACCACTTTATAACATCACCCTGACTACTCCTGACATCGCGTACCCTTCACTCGGAACACCTATTCATCGCAGTTTGTTTGTTCCCATTGTGCCTCACCGAAAACCAATTGAGACAGTTGCTATCTCCTGCGGGCGAATCCTTTCGCATTTTCGCGCTCAAACTGTTTCATTCATCGCTTCCTCTGGTTGCGTTAGTTCGTTGGGTTTCGCCGCAGGCGCGTTCAGTGGCTCGCATCTGGGCACTTGTTACCGATTCAGTGCATCGACGTAGGGACCGACCAGTTCGTCGGCGGCGGCGGCGGCGTGTGGTGGACGGAGGGAGTGACTCACGCTCGGGCCCACCGTTGAGGACTCGAGGACCCGAGGGCGAGTGTTGCCCGCCGGAGGGAGTCGATTCCCACGCGGGTCGACGTGCTTGGATCGGCGCGTGGCGCGGTTCAGGTTATGGATCGTTCTCGCTTTTCACGTCCCGCGCTCCCGGCCCTGCCTGAGCCTGCCGTGATTGGGGGCTGCTTGAAGAATAGGAAGGATTCTGGGGGTGCTCGAGGCGAAATTTCTGGTGCTGTGTTTTATTTTATATTGTTAAATAATGTACTTATAAACCCATTCATAATTTTGCGTTTAATAAGACCAAATCGGAAAAGTATCTTTATATTCATGGAAAATGTTGTTTTTTGAGATATTGTGTTGAACTAATTTTTTTTTCGACTACAGTTCTATGCCAGTTGGCCTTCCACCTTCTTCGTTCTTGCTGCTCATTTAATGTCTCACCTAAGTACTTCTTCTTTCATACCTGTTATCCCTCTATGTCCCTACTTGAGCACTACATATTCATCGAATACGACGTACATACATGTCTATTTTTTAAAAATGGCAGATTTCTCTTGATTCGCCAATGTTGATTATTATTTTTCAGTTATTTTTGCAAAATCTTCATTCATTTTTATCACTGATATTTTTTCTATTGCACTCTTTTGCTCATTTTGTATTTTCTTTTTGTATAATTCTTCGTTTCTTTTGCTACAACTTTAAATACTTTTATAATCTCGTAACCACCATTGACTTAGGTTACTTTTCCTTACCTGTTTCTTCATACCTCGTAATAATCATATGAACGTTCGCTCGATTTTTACTTCCGTCGCTTAACACGTAAATACTAAGCAAAGAAAAATACTAAAATTGTAGGAGACACTTTTGAAAGTTCATACACCAACGAATGGCTGTTAAAAGAATGTGAGGAAGTATATGCTTTTTCAGCACCTAGTTTTATCACTTTCCATCCATAAATTCTCGGCATCCGGGAGACCGCCGCGGTCGTTGGCTGAGAGGCCAACGTTTGCGCCCTGACATGTCGCAGCTTCCTCAGGGCAGTGACACTGCGCCCGGTGTTTACATGCCATCGTGCTTACGTGTGCGCTCTCCATCCTACTTACCTTTTGTTCTTTTTTTATGTTTTTATCATTTTTTTCACCTTTCCTCAAGTTCTTTATAGATTTTTATTTTACTTTTTTCTATTTTTTCTGTATTTCTTTTTTTCTTTATGTATTTTTTTCTAATTTCTTTGTCTCATTCATATTCCTCTACCCTCCCGATCTTCGATTCACTGCACGTGCGCTCGGTCTATCCCCCGTGTACACACACACGCGCGCGCACAGGTGGCTGCCACGGTCGGCCGCGCCGCTGCCGGCTCCGCGGCAGTGCCGTCCCGCCCGCCCTTGAGCCCCCGGGCGGCGCATCAGCAATGAGAAAGGGCGGCGGCGTGCGCGCACGCGGGGCTGTACGGAGGCCCTGCGCAACATTTGGCCGCGTGCTGGGCCCCTGGGGACCGCCGCCGCGCCGCGCCGCGCGCACCAGCGCAGCGCCCGGCGTGCGGACAGAGTCGATTGCGCCCACATTGTTCCCGTGGCCCCATTTGCCCTCTCGCCCGCGCCCGCGCTCGAACGGAGAGCGAGAGGAAATTCGATATTTTCAATTAATTGCGGCGGAGTTTACGAGATAACACCGCGGCGGTGGCTGTGCTACAGGATTTCTGCAGGGAGAAAATTGGGAAGGTATTAGATGGTTGTTCCAATTGTCTCGGAACATATAGGTAATAAACTCGCGGGTTATTTGTGATTAGTAATCGTGTGTCTTCGTAGAAACCTAGGGAAACAGCGGTGCGTTTCTTTTTAATTGAAGTTATGGACGTATGTTGTACAAAGGTTCAGGAGAACACGTGTATAGTATTTTCTAACCGTTTACTACAGATACAGTTAGAAGTATTCAGCAACAAATGTATATTTGACTGAAAAATAAGAAGGTTAACTTGTGTGATTTTGCGACAGAACTTTAACCTCTAAGCAAATACGTTTTCGAGTTACGGAGAAAAACAATCAAACTTACTGAGCTAATCTCGTGAATCTTCCGCAAGAGAGCGACGAACGGGACGCGAACAAGGTCGATTACTTTTTGTGATTTTTATAATTCATCCAACACTCATTCACCCCCGCGAATGAGGCGCGGCACTCACTTGGCAGCGGAGAATTTCCATCTTCCACTTAACGAGACCATCTACTACATCCCTTCGCTTCTCCCCCTTTCTGACCAGTTCCTTCATCCGGCGGGCGGGCGGCGGCGGGCCGTTGAATCCGCCGCCGCGTGGCCACGAGTTCACGCGCCCTTGCGGAGGTGGAGCGCCGGGGGGGCGGGGGCGGAGACGCGGCGCCGGGTCAAAAACGCGGCGGGCGGAGGCTGGACTCTGCCACCCTCGCAGGGGGAGGACAACCCGCGGCCCCCTGCTCCCCACCCCCGCCTTTCTCGGGACGCCTCCCGCCGCGTGCGTGAATACGGCGTAATGAAGAGAGGCGGGGGCGACGGCGGCGGTGGAGGCAGTCAGGTACGAGAGCGAGTGAGGAGATTCGCCCGGGACGCTCTCGCCTGCCCGCCGCTCGCCCGCGGCCACGCTGGAGATTATGGCCGCTTTCCCCTCGGAGCCGCCGCCGCGCCGTCCGCCCTCCCGCTCCTCCTCCTCCTCCTCCTGCTGCTGCCACCGCCCGCCCGCTGTATCTGTGCCGGTTTATCTCTGCAGAGCGCCCCGAGGACAATACTGTGTACTATTAATCTGAAAAAGATTGAATGCGCCGTTAATGGAGGCACTCCCTCCGTGCCGCCCCTGTGCTGACGCGCTTCGCCGCCCGCCAGGCCGAGCACGCGGCTAGGAAGGCAGGCAGGCAGGCAGGCAGGCAGGACGCTGAGTAGGGGAGGGTCGGCCGCGACAGGGAGTACCCCAGGGTCGTACAATTTGTCTCGGAATTTGCTCCCCTGTTTAATTGACGCAAACTGCGGCGACGTGTGGCAGTTTTAAAAGAATGTAGAAATATTGATTAAGTATACATATTAAAAATTTTGCGACTTTTTATTTATCATAATTTCCTCGTCTTGCCAATAAGGCCATATAAAGATGTTGAACATTGCTTTCTAATTTTAGAATGTGATCTTCATTCAGTTTTCTTAGGGGACGAAGAAATGATGCCGGTCAATAATGTGAAAACAACTTGCAAACTCTACGAGGAGTGCTATAGTTAGTAAAGCGCGTCCTATCGAGTCATTAGGATACTATTTGTGTCCGCGTAATATTTTAAAACCAATTAATGATATTCTGTATTTTGAGCCTTGATCATTTAATTTAATTTTTCATTCAGCTTTTGGATTTTGTGATGATTGACGTCATAAAATCTACTTAAAAAAAAGTCTGATCTAGTGAGGTTTGGGATGGGAGAAATTAATACTCTGATATTGCGTAATTTAGTGGGTCGGTTTCCTGCATCTACGAACAGGGCTGATAAAGGAAAGTTGCAAAGCGAATCTTACGTACGTCGAAACTAAAAGAGACTTCCTTAGCATGAGACGATTGAAATTAATAATCATTTTGTTTTTCAAATGTGTTGTTTTTTTCAAATGTGTTCAAGACGTTGACTACAGATCTTTGTTTGCTTTCGAATTAACTACTTCTTCTTACAACTACCTCGCAAACACAACAGTGAGCTGAATACCCTAAAATTGGAAAAAAAAAAGTTTTTATTTTGTAATTTCTTATCTCGGATGAACTCAAATGAATATTCATCTTTGTGGGTACCACATTCACTCCACAACTCTCCACTTTCTACACTTTCTACTGAGTTCGAACCAAAGAAATAACATATAACGTGATAGTACTGGAGAGTGCTTGCTGAAACGCTACTGTAACGTATTTAAGCCAGCGTGCCTCATGGCATCTATTTGGAGACGCTTGGGAGAGGATTAGCCTCGCCACAGGAAGAAGTGTTTTTTTTCCGTAAAGGCAAGAACGCGGAAACGGGAGACACAAGGCTTGGCGTCAATCCGGCTTATAGAAACTTTTCACTGTTATAACAAGCGAGGGGGTGGCGTGACGTAGTAGGTCACGTGGGCCTCGCCTATATAAGCGTGTACAGAGGCAGTGGGGGGGTTCTGGAGACAGCGGGAGAACCTCGTGCGTGTGCACAAAACGGCGCCACGACGGTGGATATGCGAGCCCTAGCGAGCAACTAGTTGACGAAGCCTGCGGACTTTGTCCTTGGGTGACTGCGGTCACGGGGGAGCGATGCTGTGTGCGTGCTCCGCGGTGAGAGTGGTTGAGTGCCACGATTCACGCCGATTCTCAATCGGATAAGATCGCTCCTGCGATCGAGGCAAACCAGCCGTTGGTGCGCCAGAACGGACTTTGGTGTCCGCGTGACATCCGGTCACGGAGGCTAGGCTTTGTGCGCGCTTCAAAAGTAGAAGTGGCGAATGCACAATCAAAACACATCTTCAATCGGGTTTGGATCGCTCCCGCGATCAGGGGATAGTAAGGCCTATCAGAGCTAGGGTGTAAGTAGATTATTAAGTGTATATATTTGTTTTGTTTTCTTGTTATAATATAATTTGTTATATGAAAGCTCTGTGTCTGTGGTCGCTGTGAGTATCCATGACGTCACACTACCAACCAAATAGTTCACCCAGCACAAAAGAGATTGTGAAGTGTAACGGAAGAGCAACGAGAGCTGCTATCCAACAACGTAAAGTACGCATTTCCTTGTTACCCTCCATCCCTTGCTCCGCACAATACCTAAACTGCTATTGTGCGCTCATTCTCGAGCTCATTATGAAACACGGCGTATACTGTTACCCGCAAACGTCCGCGCTGGCCAATTGAAGGGCCGGTTTGAACGCGGGCGTTCTAGTTTTTCATTCCAGCAGCGCACCGTGTCCTCCCCGCCTGCGCCCCGCGAGCCTCCCAGGGGCGAGGTCTAATTCGCGTCGACCAGCGTCGCCCGTGCTTACGGACGGGCCCTGAGGGTTCAATTACTCTACCCGAATAGCCGCCGCCACGAGGTAACCGAGTGCGCGGCCCCGGGCGGTGCGGAAGGGGGCGGGAAGGGGAGGGGGCAGTGTGCATTTAAGCTCCTGTTTACACGCGGGCGCGGCGTCCTGGCGGCGGCGTTGACGACGATGGCGGCGGCTGCCGGTGCCGTTGCGCTAGCGGGAGATGCGCGCTTGAAATAACCGGTGGGAGTATGGAGGGAAAGTGAATGCATGAGGTATGGTAGTTTTCATTATATCATGGAGTTTCCCATGAAGAGATCCTCTCTCCTCTCTTCTCACACTCAGAAACTAACGATGCTCTCATCTCCACACTCAGAGCTAAACTGAATTAATATGAAATTATGTCTACAACTACCAGCCGAGGAGAAAAGGAGACGACGCAATAGGCCATGGTAGCTAGTGGGAGGAAAAGGATAGGTAAGGCAAATGGATATTCAAAATATTGATCGCGATGTTGCAACATTGAGTTTGCACATCTTCCAATTCTGGTTTCTCCTCTGTGATTCGTCTGTTCTTTCATGTTTTTTTGTCAATTTTATTTCTAAAGCTCAAGTTGTGGGGGTGGGTGAGTGCTAGGGGAAGCGTTTTGGGACCGCTCTTTTACACGTGGGCACGATTCCTGGTTTCTGGATGTTGACGAAAATGCTAGGACGGGAATAACCATTGGTCCGGTGGGAAGAGGCGCGTGAGGGGGGGTTACACTGGAAGTAATGGATACGCCTTGAATGGGGCAGGGATTCCTACGTCTATCATAAAATGAACTTCTTGATATAATATTTGAAGGTTGTTTAGAATTGATGGGTCATTCAGATTCTATGACAGCTTTAGAATAAACTAAGATCTGTTTTTGAATTATTTTTTCCCACTGAAAATTACGCGACGCACCTCTGAAGTTTCTTGTGTTCGTCTCGGCACTCAAGTTGAAATTATTCTAGGAAAGTTTATGCTTATGAATGTTGTCTGCTGGCTGAACCAACCTATTTCTCAATACTGGGTGGCCTAGCTGGCAACTTCATGGCATGTTATCAATCATGCGTTTCATTCCACGCGAAGTAGCAGAAGTTGATTTGAATTTTATGCCGTTTGTGTTTAAATATCTCTATTGTTACTAACCATTCCAA
>BOPP01000123.1:3316835-3332834 GCA_017312745.1 Gryllus bimaculatus | reverse complement strand
TAGTAACACTGGAAATATGTAAACCGCTTTGAACGAGGAGGGACTCTACGTCATTTAAAAGTGAACCTTTTTGATAATACATTTGAAGACTTTTTAAAACTGACGTGTCATTTAGATTCTACGATACGTTTTAGAATAAACGAAGATGTTTTAAATTAATTCTTTTTTCCCCTCAAAAATTACGCGACGCACTTTAAAGTATTCTTGTATTCGTCTTAGCACTCCAGTTGAAATTATTCTTGAAAAGTTTATGCTATGAATGTTTCTGCTAGCTGAACCACTGTTTCATCATATTCTACTCGCTATCTGCGACCTTCATGGCACGTTATAGTCATGCGTTTAATCCACCGAAGTACCAGAAGTTGTTTTGAAATTTTATGACGTTTGTGTTTAAATACTCTATTGTTACTAACCTTCCAACATTTTATTCGTTCGATATGTTGATGTCCAATATTTCGAAATATTCAATAAAGGGAACACTTCTTCTCTTCCACAGATTCGAGTTGAAAGTTGTACGTACTGTAAAGACCTTAAGAGTCTCGATGAAGTTGTAGGCTTGGAGAACAAGCTTTTGCTGGCCCTAGTTCTTTAGACGACGCGCTACTTTAAGTCTACGACAAACCTTCGGTGGCCATTCTTTCTTAGCCTCCCTCAGAGTTCTAATGCGCAAAATGAATTGGGTCTTGGGCTGACGTGGCCTCAAACGTGAAGGGGTGGACAATCAGAAGCGACCACCTTGGCGATGACCACCAACGATTATCAACAACTTACGTATCCCAATTTTCGACGTTCCGTTTTCTGGGCAAATTAGCATCGATTACGCCGAGATATTGGAAAACAGCCATCGCGTTGCCTAAGCTGCACAATGACTAATAATTTATTATTAACTTAAGATCTCGGGGAAAATTAAGAGTTCAGTTTGTCTCAGTTTAACGTAGCATTCATAACTCATGTGAAATTATTAATCAGTATTGCAGTATCAATTCCACTATATTGTATGTGAATTGTAGGTTGCCCTGCTTAAACAATAGAATACGAAACGTGCGAGTTCATTCCTGCCCAAAACTATTCTCATTCCAATCCTTGAGTCCTGGTTTTAATTTCCTTCTCTGTTCCAATACGGCCCATACCACCATGAAGTACACTCAGACAACACTGCAAGTTCGCTGAGGCTGAAGAACTGAACTACACAAAAGTACAAAGAAAAGGGGATATTTTTAATTTTTCGTCCAATAGATGAGCAGATTTTGCTACTAGTAATTTAACATTCACCGGGCACCTCTGAAAATAGCTTGTCACTCGTTGCGGACCGTCTCAAGCAGCGTCACGCGCGGCTTTTGTACCTGCGAACGAGCGACGTCTCCTGTTTCGCAGGGCGTGCTCGAACCCTGCTCTCTTTTGAGTCTCCCCTCCCCTCCGCCCCTCCTCCGCGTGCGAGGGGACGCGTGCCCCTCCCCACCCCTCCGTCTTCCTGCTTCACTCGTACGTCCCGCGGCGCGAATGACTCAGCCCCGCTGCGGGCGACGCTCCTGAGAGGTGCTTGCTGTTGCTGCCAACGCCGCCTCGCGCGACCGAGTCCTTCCCCGCGTGTGTGTGACGTCTCGGCCATTGAACCATTGTTTATGTTCGGCTGCAATAAGACGTCTGTGGTGGGAAGGGACTGCCATCGGCGTGGTGCGTTTCCATGTCAAATGATGTCGTCAAATGATGTCGTTCCGCGACCAGAGTCATGGCTGGGCTGTCCGGTCTTGACCGTACCACGCCGTCCGATCCATGAGCTTCCCGACCGCACCACGCCGTCCGAGCTCGCACCGCTCCCGTCCGTCCGTTCCCCCGCCTCCTTTCACCCACCACCCAGTCGCGCCCGGTTGGCCGTCACCTCGGCCTATCTCTGGCCCACCTCTATATAAACCAGAGCGACCAACATCCTTGCGCAGTATAGCCCTGACGCGGCGTCACCCGGACAGCCCAGATCGCGTTTCCATGTCGTTAGCCAGTCGTGTTATGTATTGAATCTGATTTTATATATTGGTTGATTTTTGGCTATGCGACTGAGTCCAATGTGACGTCATTAAGAGTTGTTTACGATGTTCAGATCATTAACAGCAATCTATTGTTTATTGCAATTGACAATTGTTCACTACTGTTCACTGTCTTTAGAAACGGATTTAACAATCTTCACTACTGTTGTGGAATGGGTTATTGGCGTAAATTGTTATAATTCGCTGTGATTATTAGCAGTGAATACAGTTGTCGAAAAACTGTAAAATATCAAGTTACTGGTAATCGTCTCCTTCAGTTTAATTATTCATGCCCTTTTGCCTAGCCTGCCTGCAAGACCAAGATGATCCCTTTAACTACGAGTTTTGAAGGGGACGTGATATACGACTTCTGCCAATGACGGCGCGCCACAACGTGGAAAACGATTGCAAATGGTTTAATCTAACCATTATTGTCAAATATTCACCGATTGAAAAACCTTTCTCTAAATATCATAATTAAACTCAAATTTTCTGGTCTTCTCTTTGTATATCAATGATTAAACATCATAACGTGTGAATTACTTCTTCGTATCCTACACGAAGTTTCTTAGACGGATAAATATTTCCTGTATGGGAACGATCAAAATTCTCACATATTTCTGAAAGACTACGACGGGTTTTTTTCTCTAAATAACGTTCGGTTTTTGTGAATTTGTGGCTGCAGACATAAGCAACAATTCAAATTATCCGTCATAAAGAGCAATTTTTTTTTATCATTTTAAACATTATCTTCTTTTATACTTCTCTCAATCCTTCACGGCAAAACGGGGAAACCGATTACATAAGACGAAATGGCGGAATAAAGCGGGATTATTAGCGGTGTTTTTATGGTCGAGTGTTCTGCGAAACTGCGTTATCTGCCGTAGTATTTGTTTCTGCCCTGTCGCACCCTCCACCTGTGCCGAGACAATTTTCCTCGCTGCAGGATGGCGCGAAAAAATAGAATACTGTCATATCTTGCTCACTTAAAACCTGAACGGAAGGATACAATATTTGGAGTTGTAGGGATTTCACACAATTTTCCATGAATGTGAATGTAAGTTGAAAACTTTTTCCCGAATTTTAGAGATTTCGACTGAAACCTTTTCTGGATAACAAGAGAGTAAAAAATGAAACGGAATAAAAAATACTTTCTTTTTTTAAAGGTTTTATAAAATTTTTAATTCATTTTTTCATTTATTATTACATTTATATGTGCGCTAGGAAAGGAAACAAAATATTTAAAACAATATGGAAAGTAAAATGTAGTGAATAATAATGAATTATGTCTTTCTGAAAAAAAAAACACATTAATTTGCTATTTTTTATTTTTGTTTTATTTTAAAAGTTGCTTACTATATCCGATATTCATTTGAGCACCAAAAGCAATGAATTACAAACATGCAGGATGACCACAAATTGGGGTAGCTTTTTCGGAGTAGGTGAATGTAGGAAGTGGTATGTGAGAATGAAACAAAGTTGAAACAGGAGGAAGGAGCTTTCTGTATTGGTTTGGAGTGGGAGAGTTGTGTGAGGTGCTTGAAAAAGCATGAGATGAAGTGAATCACACCACATGCATGCGGTATTGAAAACTCACTTGAAAAAGAAGACAAATACGAGAGATTGAAAGATAGGAAACGTCTTCCATGAGCCAAACTACTGAGGACAGACTAGGGGTCATTGAAAACAGTGATGCCGCATTGGGCATGATATTGCGGTATGTGGCGCTATGGTTGCTTTCTGTATAGACGGGAAAGATATAACATATTTTGGAGGCAGCGTGTGGGACATCGGGAGGCAGTGTTGCTGTCACATTTGGAACCAGAGGTTACGAGAGGGTTGGGGCTCTGTGATGGCGTGGAAGACGACAGCGATAAGAAGCAAATGTGACGGCAGCGGTGACGTCACATTTCGAATCAGTGGTGGTGAAGGTAGATTTAATGGCAGTGGTTTGGTCAGCGGTGAGGCCATGTGTAAGGTCGGTGTTACCGGGAGTGGTGAGGCCAAAAATCTGACGCCAGAGGTGGCAGAAGGAATGAGGCCACCTTTGGGGGCTGTGGTGATGGCTGCGATGGTGGTAAAACAACACGTGCCAGACGTGTGATTGCAACGGTGCGGCCACACAGCGATGACGGTAGTGGTTTGGCTACATTCTGGGCAAAAGGTGTTCACAATGATGAGGACGTATTTGGGGGCAGGGGTGACGGCAATGGTGATAAGGAATTTGAAAGACTATGGTGACAACGAGGCACTGGAACGTCATCGGTGAGGGGTGTCAGCAGTGGTGAGGGCACGTTTGGAAGCTGCGGGACGGCAGCGGTGAGGCCCACATTTGCGGCCAGTGGTGATGGCAGTGGTGATAAGGAATTTAAAGACTACGGTGACAGCGAGGCACTGGAACGGCACCGCGAGGATGTACGTGTGGTGAGGGGTGTCGGCAGAGGTGAGGCATCGTTTGGAACCCGCAGCCCAGGTGACGGCAGGTTGTGATAAGGAATTTTAAAAGACTATGGTGACACGAGGCACTGGAACCGGTCCACGATCGGTGGTGAGCGGGGTGTCGCCAGGGTGTGAGGGCACGTTGGAACGGGACGGCAGCGGTGAGCCATCGCGGCATGTGTGGGATGCGTGATAAGGAATTTAAAGACTACGGTAACAAGCGCAGCACTGGAACGGCACCAGCGAGGACAAGTACGTGTGGTTGAGGCGGTCGGCAGTGGTTGCAGGGCACCGTTTGGAACGGCAGCGGCTGACGGCACGTTGTGATAAGGCCAAGTGTACGACTAGCGCTGACAGCGAGGATGGAACGGCAACGGGAGTACGTGGTGTGAGGTGTCGGCAGAGTGAGCACGTTTGGGCGGCCGGGACGCATTGGTCAGATTACAGCTTACGGTAACAAGCACTGACGCACCAACGAGTACTTGGGAGGTCGCGGTGACATTTGGACCAGGCAGCCACTTCGCAGTGGCAGCGTGGACGGGAGATGCGTTCTAAATTGCGCGGCGCGTCCTGCGCAAGTAAGCATCCCGCACCCGCGCGTAGCGAACCATAACGTAAGGGGGGCGGGGCGTCCACTGCTTGGTGGAAAACCTTGTTCCCGGGAAATTTTCTGGGGCGGGCCGGCCCCCTTCGGGCGTGAGTTTTTGGCCTGCGCTTGCTCGCCGTAACGAGCGCCGCTGAGGAGGCTCGCGAGGAAATTCTGCGATGTGGTGTTGGTAGGGGTTCTGGCAGAGGCGGTCGGAGCCCCCTTTTTCGCGTCTGAAACTTACTCTAAATTTACCCATGGACATTTTTTAGTTAAATGAAATAAAACGATAATAGAATGAATATGAAATCTAATAACTCTTATTGACAAAGTGGATGTTGTTTAAAACTGTTGAAAACATATAGATTATTGAATATGCTGTGATATTGAATATGACAAAACTAAACAAACATTTTTATGCTTGAATATTTTTCCAGGGCTGCCGCAGGTACATTTAGGAAAACTTTCTTTCCCAATGTCATCTGATCAGTTCCCAAAGATATGAGCTTCAAAAATGTGTGTTAAATCAGGAATTGATCATATTTGCGGAAATAAGTTGTTTTATTACGTAGCGGTAAGTGGCCCCTTTCGGAAATTTTCAGAGGGACCATGCCCCCCACTGGCCGCCCCTTGTTTCTCACGCCTTATGGGTGCTGGTAAGGGGGTACGAGACAATACACGCTACGGGGATACGTGATAGTTTTACGCGTTGGGACAACCAACTTCGCCGTGAACAGAATCTTGCAGATTGCGGAGAGCGAAAACATAACGATCGTTGTGTTCTGTAATATATGTTCCCTAGTCTGCCGTAAACTTTAAATCCGTGCGCAGAAACGTCACCAGGGTAGTTTTTTTAAATCTGTGAAGACGTGGAAGTTGTTCGAGGAAAAGCAAGAATTGCGGGTAAACCGTTACATCTAAAAACTATGGAACGTCTTAGATTGTAATATTAAACACGATTTCCCGGGGCAGGTCCAAACTGGCCCTGCTGAGACTTGGTAGTTTACGTTCAACTGGAGGCGATAGGCCGCACCGTTGAAAGTGACCCTTTTGGGCGCCTCCAGGGTTACAGCCCCTTACGCATAAGTCGCACACAAACTTGCTGATGTGGTAAGACTTTACATTGAATAGCGAAAGGTTAAAGAATACCTTACGCTTGGTAGAGCTGCAAGTTTTTGCTGTCAATAGCCCGATACTCAGGCAGCTTGCGCGCCGGCACCGGGAACGTTTTCTACGGTCCTATCACCACATCGGCTCACACAAAACGTAAGAACATTCGCAGTGATTCGAAGCCTTGAACGTTGTGCCACGCTATATGGGACGACTCTCGAGAAACATTCAATGGAAACGTAATAGGAGAATATTTCAGGATACCTGCATTGAACTTCGGAGGAAACGCTTCTGCTGTGAAAACATTCAATGATGTTCTGAGCTGCTGCTCGCGAGAAGCTTATGGACAAAATGCATTGTGATGATGCTTACAAAAGTAATTTGTTACGTTGTTTGAACTGAAAATTTAAATTGGTAATCGGTATTGCAGTTTTGTTAGTTTCAGCGCCTTTGGTGGGTAGGAAATGTAGCGTTGGGTATGAGATTGAGATGAAACGTAAAGACGAAATCGTATAGGACGTGTTTTGTTAATTGATGAACCAAGGTTAGTAGCATTAGGACTAGAAGCAGTGAAATATTAAAGTAGTATCTATACGTTTTCATACAAATTGAAAAATGATAAACCAACATCTATTAGCAGTTGGGAAACATGGTCAAGTAGGTGGTTAGTTTAGTAACGAAGGTCAATGACACTGTTCCATGTGTAGTGTGTGGGTAGTGGGGGGAAGCACTATGCCATTGTGGGCGGGCGACACCATTTTGAACGCGGCCGGAATAAAAACTTGGGGGTTGCCTTATCAAGCACTGGCGCCCATCGGAAAGCTGGTAGGGTCGCCTGAGTGTTGTCGCAGGAGGTTTGGGCGGAGGCTGCAGCTCGACGCG
Source organism: Gryllus bimaculatus (assembly GCA_017312745.1). Lineage (NCBI taxonomy): Eukaryota > Metazoa > Arthropoda > Insecta > Orthoptera > Gryllidae > Gryllus > Gryllus bimaculatus. The sequence goes on along the minus strand of BOPP01000123.1, from coordinate 3,325,796 downwards.
TAGGTAGCAGGCGGCGGAGGGAGGTTGCGGGACGGGGGCGGGGCGGGGCGCGGCGGGGCGGGCGGGCGCATGGCGAGTGCGTCTTGAGGGCATGGCGCTATTGTGGACCGGCACGCGCGCCCGCCCACTGTTCGCGAGCGAATGGAGAACAAGCCCCGCGCGTGTGCTACCTCCGCGCCGCCCCGATTCCGTTCTGCCCCCCCCCCCACACAGCACAACACACCACCGCACGCCAGTGCCTGGCCGGCAGCCGCCGCCACCTGGCCGCTGCCGCCCTGCAAGCTGCAGGCTGCCCGCCGCCCCGCGCGCGCCGCTTCCAAACCACCAATTCCCCCCTTTACCGAGATGGTTCTTAGCCTGTTAACGCGTTTCCGTCTCCTCTTCGTTCGTACATAACTAAAGACAGTCTCCAGTTCTGAAGAGATGCCCTCCTTTGTTGTTATCTGTTTCCTCTGTTTCATGGTATTTACAGAAGATTTTCGCCTTATCAAAACTCTCTTCGATCTCTTTATTGCCTCTATCTTTCGCTCTTCTGTGCACTTCATGCAACCGAATTCGGTTACCTAAAGTGTTTCTCATTGTGTTATCGCTCTTCCCTTTTATTCCATTTCGCTCTTCTTCCAAAGATATTTCGTTGTCATTAAAACGTTTTTCTTACTTCTGCTTCTCTCACTGTAAAGGTTAGCTGTTGGTTTATTAAGTTATTTTTGGGAAACCGGTCTCCTTCAATTTGAATGTCTGCCCTTACATGGGATTACAATTATCATTTACACATTTTCTTCAAATAATTTTGTATTTCTTCTTTTTTCACTGTATCTTGTTCAGACACCTGCTTTTATTTCGTCTTCGAGCAAACACAGTTCATTCGCATGGCTGCCCCTCTCCCGGACTCCACCGACGAAACCCCGGGGCGCATGAGACTCAGTACACCCGCCCCCACCTCCAACCCCACGCCCCGCTGCGCTGTCCTCCGTCCCGCAATGACTTGTTTGTGCCTCGTCTTCATCGTGTGCGGCCTTCCTTGCCGCCCGGTGCTCCTGCGCCACACCCCAATACTGGCCCCACCATCCACCAACTGCCTCCTTCGACCACCATTCGCTACCTCAGCCTCCGACGTCTGCCTTCCACCTCCACCTTCCACCCCGCGACTCTGCCTCCACCCCGCGACTCTGCCTTCACCCGCGACTCTGCCTCCGACCCCGCACATCTGCCTCCACCCGCGGACCTGCCTCCACCGGCGACTCTTGGCCTCCGACCCGCGACTCTGCCTCCACCCCGACTCTGCCTCCACCCGCGACTCTGCCTCCTTCCACCCGCGACTGCTGCCTCCTCCACCCGCCGACTTGCCTCCTCACCCCGCGACTCTGCCTCCTCCAGCCCGCGACTCTGCCTCCTCCACCCGCGACTCCTGGCCTCCTCCACACCGCGACTCTGCCTCCACCCGGCGGACTCTGCCTCCTCCACCCCGCCGACTCTGCTCACCGCGACTCTGCCTCACCCGCGACTCTGCCTCCACCCGCGACTCTGCCTCCAGCCCGCGACTCCTGCCTCCACCCCGCGACTCTGCCTCCACCCCGACTCTTGCCCTCCTCCACCCGCCGACTCTGCCTTCCTCCACCCGCGACCTTGCCTCCCCACCCGCGACTCTGCCTCCTCCACCCGCCGACTCTTGCCTCCTCCACCCGCTACTCTGCCTCCTCCACCCGCGACTCTGCCTCCTCCACCGCACTCTGCCTCCTCCACCCAGCCGACTCTGCCTCCTCCACCCGCGGACTCGTCTAGCCGTCCTCCACCCGCGACTCTGCCCTCCTCCACCCGCGGACTCTGCCGTTCCTCCACCCGCGACTCTGCCTCCACCCGCGACCTCGCCTCCACCCGCGACTCTGCCCCACCGCGACTCTGCCTTCCACCCGCGCACTCTGCCTCCACCCGCGACTCATGCCTCCACCCGCCGACTCTGACCTCCAACCCGCGACTACTTCGCCTCCACCCGCGACTTCTGCCTCCACCCGCGACTCTGCCTCCAACCCGCGACTCTGCCTCCACCCCGCCGACCTCTGCCTCCACCGCGTCTCTGCCCTCCACCCCGACTCTGCCTCCACCCGCGACTCTGACCTCCACCCGCGGACTCTGCCTCACCCGCGACTCTGCCTCCACCGCGGACTCTATCCTCCACCCGCGACTCTGCCTCCTCCACCCGCGACTCTGCCTCCTCCCACCCGCGGGACTCTGCCGCCTCCACCCGCGAACTCTTGCCTCCTCCACCCGCCGACTCTGCCTCCTCCACCCCGCGGACTCTGCCTCCTCCCACCCGCGACTCTGGCCTCCTCCACACCGCGACTCTGCCTTCCTCCACCCGCGACTCTGCCTCCTCCAACCCGCGACTCTGCCTCTCCACCCGCGACTCTGCCTCCCACCCGCTTGACTCTGCCTCCACCCGCGACTCTGCCTCCAACCCTGCGACTCAGTGCCTCCACCCGCGACCTCTGGCCTCCACCCGCGACTCTGCCTCCACCCGCGACTCTGCGCCCCACCCGCGACCCGCCTCCACCCGCGACTCTGCCTTGTACCGCGACTCTAGCCTCCCACCCGCGACTCTGCCTCCCACCGCCGAACCTGCTCCACCCGGACTCTATGCCTCCACCCGCCGACCTCTGCCTCACCCGCGCACTCTGCCCCTTTCCACCCGCGACTCTGCCTCCTCACACCGCGACCTCTGCCTCCTCCACGGGGACTCTGCCCTCCTCCACCCGCGACTTGCCTCCTCCACCCGCGACTCTGCCTCCGACCCGCGACTCGTGCCCTCCACCCCGCGACTCTGCCTCCACCCGCGACTACTGCCTCCCACGCCGCACCTGCCTCACCCTCGACTCTGCCTCCACCCGCGGACTCTGCTCCACCGCGACCTGCCTCCACCCGCCGACTCCTGCCTCCACCCGGCGACTCTGAACCTCCACCCGCGGGACTCTGCCTTTCACCCGCGACTCTGCCTCCACCGCGACTCTGCCTTCCACTCCGCGACTCTGCCTCCACCGCCGGACTCTGCCTTCCACCCGCGACTCTGCCTCCACCCGCGACTCTGCCTCCACCCGCGACTCTGCCTCCACCCGCGACTCTGCCTGTTACCCGCGACTCTGCCCTGTACCCGCGACTCTGCCTCCACCCGCGACGCTTGCCTCCACCCGGACCTGCCCCCACCCGCGACTTCTGCCTCCAACCCGCGACTCTGCCTGTACCCGCGGACTCTGCCTCCACCGCGACTCTGCCTCCACCGCGATCTGCTCCAGCCCGCGCACTCTGGCGCCTCACCCGCGACTCTGCACTCCACGCGACTCTGCCTCCACCCGCGACTCTGCCTCACCCGCGACATCTGCCTCCACCGCGACTTCTGCCTTCCTTCACCCGCGACTCTGCCCCTTCCTCCACCCGCACTCTGCCTCTGCCTCCCCCGCGCCTTGTTAGCTCTGCCCTCCCTCCACCCGGCGACATCTGCCCTTTCCACCCCCCGCCTCTGCCTCCACCCCGCCTCTGCCTCCACCCCGCCTCCTGCCTCCGTGAACTCCGCCTCCACCTACCACCCCGCCTACCGCCCCGCCTCCGTCCTATTCCCCCTGCGCCAATCCGCCTCCGCTTAACCGCCCCCGCCACCACCTCCCCCTAACGCCTCTCGTTTCCACAGCCTTTGCACTTCGACCTGATCCCACCGGCGGCCTCCATCGCCCACTCGCCGTCCTCGTGGTGCGGCCTTAACGTTCATCACTACCCTCTTGTCTTGCGCTCTTTTCTATGTCGTTTCCTCCTGCCCCCCACCGCCCTCCCTCACCTCTGCGTTCAGCAATTCCAATCCATCCGCCAACGTCCTAATCGCGAGGTGCCTTCCGCCCGCCGGCGCCGCTGATGCCCAATGATTTAATTCCGGGCCAGGCTTAGGTTACAATGTCTCGATCTAATACTCGCGCTGATGCGAAGTTACCGGGCGGCCAAGGAATTGCGCTGCTAAATGAGAGGTGTGCGCGGAATGCTAACGGCGGCGGCCGCTGGAGCACGCGGCGGCCTCGCCGCGCAAGGGCCCGCGCCGCGCAGCGCCCGGGGCGGCTGTGAGCGGGCGGGATAGGCGAGGTAGGATGGGGCGGCGGAGAGCCGGGCGGAACGGGCGGAGGGTGGACGCGGCGGAGGGTGGACGGGACAGGGTGCGACGGGCGAGTGTGGACGGCGGAGTGTGTGGACGGATGCGGAGGGTGGACAGGGCGGAGTGACGGGCGGAGGCAGTGTACGGGCGGAGGGTTGGACGGGCGGCGAGGTAGGAGCGGGGCGGAGGGTGGTGAGACGGGCGGAGGGGAGGACGGGACGGAGGGGGGACGGGCGGCGCTGAGCAGGGCTGGGCGATGGTAGATGGGTGCGAGCGACAGCGGGTGCGGGCGAGGGCGGGCGCAGAGCAGTAAAGGCGGCACGGACGTGCTCGGGAAAAGCGGACAGGCGCGAAAGGGCGGACGGGCGAAACGGGCATGAGTGTGGACGGGCGCGCGCGGTCGGGCGAAGGGCGCACTGGCGAAGGGCGGACGGGCGAAGGCGACGGGCGAAGGGCGGACGGGCGCGGGCGGACGGGCGCGGACGGGACAAGGCGGGGCGGACGGGGCGGGGGACGGACGGGAGCGCGGGCGGACGGTGCGAAGTGTATGCCATGGGCTGGTAGGGGGAGGTGGGCGGGGCTGGCGCATCGGGCGTAGGGTGGGCCGGAGTTCCCGGGGCGGAGCACAGCTCATCAAGCAGTAGCCTCCGTTTCGTGGGGCGGCGATAGGCGCTGAAAAACGCAGCCAGTATGTAGGCAACGCAGGTGGTGTTGGAGCTGTTGACTGACTGCTGCAAGTTTGGAGCACGAGGTGCGCTGTGAGCGGGTTGATGAAAGGTGGAGTGGGAGTGGTGGTTGTTGCAGAGGTGTGTGATTGGTATCTGTGAGGGAGAATGTGTGGAGGACGAAGACTGCTGGAATGTTGGATGGATAGAATTCTCTCAAATTATTCCTTATTTCTAATCAAAATGTTTATTGATTTCCACCCTTTTGAAGATGAGCAGTAATGTTATTTCTCGTTAGACACTTTCGAAATAATTTCAACTTCGACTGTAAATGCGTATTTCGGAGGAAACGTTTGCTCGAAACTTTTTGTACTATTTTGTATTATTAAAATAGCAAATTTTTGGCAAAATTCTAAAATGATTTAACTTTTCCTCTCCATTATTACGGACTTAATTACCCTTTAATTTTTTTACGCTCTTTGAAAACGTTGACTATCTAAATGGTAAAAAGTGAAATCTTGAACGTGAAAATAGAAAAGGGTTTTAGCATGTGAAATAACAGAACTCTGACAAGCAGATCAGTAGAAAATCTTGACATTACCGGCTGAACTTATTCTGCAACCGACCAGTCCTGGAGTGTTTCAAAACGTGATTGGTGAATCGCAGATATTTAAGCTGTGATATAGGTGTTGTGGTAAGATATCTTTGGCATTTTTAAAAAAATTAAAGATAACATAAAAAATAAATTAAAGACAACATCTTTAATTATTTAAGCTGTGAATTGGTCCCATGTATCGGTTAATGGTATCTCTGAATGTCCTTTGTGTACTGTAACAGCGATAAATATAAGATTCTTTTTTTCTGTGACACGAATAAATGCAGAAGTATTTCCTTATCAGCCATCGTAACATAGAACCAGAACGACTCAGCAATGCGAGTTGAAATGAATTATGCCCGAGAGACTACGTGGCAATAATTGTGTAAATCATGGGTGGTCGAGGAGGAGTCGGTAATGAAAGAGGAATCCTATTCGTCGACGTCGGCGGTAGCGCTGGCGGCGGCGACAGATGTGACTGGTGGTGACGGGCGGGAGCGCGGACCTTACCGCTGCTGGGGAGTTGATGGGTCGCTCCGCGTTGCGGTTGAAGTGGGCAGACCCGCCCGCGCCGCCGCAACGCAGCCGATTGCCCCGGTGGGCGTGTCTGGTGCGCCGAGATGAGATGCGGCCCGGTTCATTACCACGTGGCGCGGCAACGCGCAGTTCTTGAGGAACGGCGCGATTGTATTGCGGGGGAACTCGGTGATGATGAAGAGGAATTGTACGAACTGCGTTGGTACGAGAACTATGTTGCTCTGAAGCTGGGAAGAGAGTTGAATCACTTTAGAAGAGAAGCGGATTATAGGAGAATTCCACTTATAGGACCCAATGGGTTGTCTCGAGATTCGATGAATTATTTAAGAGGAATTTTCTTTGGGCATATAATATGTATGCTTTTAATTTTATTTTTCTCCTTTACTAAACAGAAGTTTCCAGACAATTGTTTCCCACGAGACAGACCCATGTGGCGATCCGGGTGACTCACAGTCTTATACGTAAACACTCTTCATAATGTTTGAATAATAATGAATAAGGTAAACGACTAACTAAAACTTCAGAGAAATATAAGTCAGTTGAAAAGAGGGATTTGGTAAAAAAAATTGCCAGGCAATAGGAATTACACGACCGGAAAAAATGACGTCTCGCGACAAACCTTGTTAAGGTTTACAAGGGGCATGTTGCCCCTTGTTATTATGACACTTTTAAGTTTACAGAGCACTGCCGTTTAACTTACGATTTTCCAGATTGATTTTTCAGATTTATGGTTTTCGAGGAAGCAAATATTTAATTTATTCAAATTTGAATTTTCTATATTGAGCTTTATTTGTTCATTCTTTTTAAAAACCATGGGTCAAATTAGAGGGGAACTTAATGTTTCTTCAAGATATATATCTAGTCTCAGTAGAAGGCATGATTATCATGTTTGCTAACTTTTTATCCACGTATTGCATTGGCTCCTCACTATATAGTTAAAAAAAGTAGTAGAAAATGGTTACTATCGCCGCTGATACATGAGTTCCTACTTTTATGTATTCCCTTTGACGCGCGGCGCGAGCCTATCCGGGGAACAATTACGTGCCCACCTTGTGGTTGGCGTGGCGGATTGGCTGGCAGAGGCGCCGTCGGCACAATGGCCGTCATTTACGTATCGTTATGAACATCCCGCTCACCTTTCATCGTGGAACAACCTCTAAAATCACGTAGCAACTGGACCGCCGAGGGCCCCCGCCCGCCCAGCGCGCTCTCCGGAGCCGCCGTGGCCGTGCGTGGGGAGAGGGAGCGGCGGGGAGGGATTGTGTGAGGCGGGAGGCTGAGGCGGGGAGGAAGAAGTTGGTGATGGATGGGGAGTCCGGCGATATGTCAGGGAGGGGAGAGTGCGGATGGGCGGCCACATAGAGTCGTGGCAGAGCGGGGAGACAGTTGTGCATGGACGGCGGCGGGTTGAGGGAATCAGGAGACAGAGGTGGGGACTGCGGTGGGCCCGGAATAAGAGGTGTGCGGGGCCATGACACGCCGGGCGTGCGTGGCGTGCTGTTGGGGGAGAGCGGGAGCGGCGGGACTGGGGCAGTGATGCGCGGGAGAGACTGTGCGAGGCCGTAAGGGACGAGGTGTTGTGGGGAGGAAATAGAAGTAGTGATGGTAATGCGCGAGGTCCGCGGGTATGTCAGGCCGGGAGGGGAGGGAGCGGGAATTGCCGGACTCGGGTAGAGGCTTGTGTGACGTTTGAGTGTAATCAGAGGGGCAAGGTGCAGGGTGATGGACGCGGCCACAGGGTAGAGGTGTCAGTGGAGGTGGGAGACGTGCCGGGCTGACCTCGGTTGTCATCAGAGAGCAGGAGGAGAGCTGGGAATGTCGGTGGCACGTGGGTAGTCGGTGTGGCGGGGAAGGGCGGAGGCAGATTGGGGCATGAACGTAGTGGGGGCGGAGGAGGGCCGCCCCTTGGGGCGACGCCGAGGGATGCGCTGAAATTATGGCAAGAGTGCCCGAGAGCGGACCTCTGTTTGATGGCGCGCCAGGCGGGTTGGACGAGCGCCCGGTTGCCAATACACATCGTGTCGTTCGCTTCCAGATATGTACATGGATCCACATATCTCTGCAGCACTGCTGTGTGCACCCTCTCGCTGCATACGCTGCGATTGCGAATCCTACATGTTATGGTGAGTAGTCTACGACTCTTCTCCTCCTCGCGTTTTTCTCCTCTCTCTCGATCTTCCCGCCCGTATTCTCTTCAGTGCTATTTTCGTGTCTTTCTTCCATCAAGTTTAAACTTTTATACATTCTCAGAACCTACCATGAAAACCTTGTACGTGCACTCCTGGTTGTTGCCATTCCTGAGGTGTACCATCCTAGCAGTCGTCCCTACGTGCATACGATAGTTCCATGTCGAATGCTACTACTAATTTGTCTCTTTTTACTTCTGTATTCATATTCTCTCCACTCTGCGAGATGCTCCTTCTTACCGGCGCTCTGATTCTCGGTTCGTCTCCCTCTCTAGCTTTTTATTTTAAGTTACTATTTGAACCCTAGCATATTTAAACATCTGTCCTTCCAAACCAACATCCACTATACAAGCACCTCCCAATCACATGACCTCACCCAGACTTCTCCACATCACCAACTAGCACGTCCAAGATCCACAGTTCTGTCACCCCACTAGTGCTCTCTGCCGTCTCCTCACACTCAACCCTCACCACAGTGTCTCATCACCTATATTGCCGCTGGCCCAACCAACGTTTCCCCGGATCTAGCTTTTGTTCCCTCCCATTCTCTAACACTCTCTCTCTATATCCCTGGACGCACTCCACCGCCGCACTGACAGTCCGAATTTGTCTCATGTAGGGCCACCCTACATCGTAATACTGCTTGCTTGCTCTAAAAAAAATGAAACTCCATCGAGTTCCAGGCAACCCACTTCCCCGCCACTCACACTACTACTTACTATCACGATCCCTTTCTCACATGTCTTCCTCATCCGGGCTAACGTATCTCACCTTACAAGTATGTGGTGTGGCACTTCTACGATCAGACCACTTTTCCAAACATCCCCACATTCCCTTTCATCTCTGCCT
>BOPP01000123.1:3287687-3299981 GCA_017312745.1 Gryllus bimaculatus | reverse complement strand
CGGCAGTGGGCGTGCCGATGGGGCGGACGAGCGGCGCGAGCGCCCGGTGAGTGGGCGGCGCGCGCGCGGACCGATATATCCGCGTGGGCGTGTGCACGCGACGCGACGCGGCGCGGCCGCCTCAGGGCAGATAGCGCGCTGGAAATAGCGGCGCAGCGCCGCGCGGCGCCTTACCTGCCTGCGCCTGGCGGCACAGCTGCGCGCGGCCGGCTGCGCGCTACTCCGCCGCCCGGGGAGGTTATGCGCTGCTGGGTGCGACGGTGCTTGGAGCAGGGAGCCGGTGTTGTATTTTTTTACAAGCATCTCAAACATGTGAATAAATGCGGGGAATATAGTGCTAATCCTGATTTCATAAATTCAAAACAATGATCTTACAATGACACCAACAAATCAAAATGTATGAAAGAAACTTTGATACTACTTTACCGTTTTGCTCTGACTCTGCAGAGACCCTGACCGGGAGGTCCTAGAGTTTGGGCCCCGACGGTGACAGGATTTTCGTCTCTAGCTAGATAGCAAGTTCGAATTTGTCGCTGTCTGGAGAATTCTGGTGGCTGTTTTTTAGGGGTAGTTTTCTGCAGTTTCCCCGATTTCAGTTGGACCGCATTGGGCATTGGTGAGCGACTATTCTTGGAGTAAGGAGCAAGTATTGTATTTTTTTAAAAATCAACTAAACTTATGAATAAATGAAGGGGTCGGGGAAGAAAATAGTAATAAGAAAATAAAATAAATCAAAAACCATGTCAAAAACCACCCTTCAAATGTCTAACGTGCGGGAATGCGTTGTGTAGATGACAACGATTCAAAACGTTGCGTGAATCTTGATAATGAGCTGAATGACAAAATCTCAAATCGGTCGCCGAATTTGAATCGGTTCTCGCACGCATGTCTGGTTAACGGCGAGACTCTTGTCTTCGGCCTCTACCATGAGTAAAAAGCATCACTGAGTTCATGGAAGGCAAAGCTTTTCAATTCATTTTACACTACTCACAAATGTCATATTTCGTAAGACATTAATTGGCCATTTTATTTTACCATTATTGGTTCCTAGATTGCTCTTGCACTAATCATCGGTACAAATATAATTGGCATCGTCCCAGTATCCATCTCCACATACGCCTTCTTAGTTTGTGACACATCGCAACCTCCGTTCCTCATCCCATCTTCACCATATCTTTCATTTGCCCTCTTGTCTCCCTTCTCTTCCGGCACCTCCTGCTTCATCATCATCATCATCTTCTTCTTCTTCTTCTTCTTCTTCTTCTTCTTCTTCTTCCCCCTCCCCCTCCTCCTCCTTCTGCTAACTTCGAACCACCTCTTCCCGCCAACATAGCGGTCGCGAGCGGCCGCTTTACCGCTTTAAAATCCGTAATTGAATACTTGAGTCCTGCTTCTAATTACATCACTCCTGCTTTGCATCGGCGACCGCGCCCTCCCTCTCCCCTTCCCTTTCCTTCCCCTCCATCTCGCGGAGGGAGGGGAGGGGGAGGAGGCGAGAGGGGTCGTCCGGGGATCCGAAGAGCGACGATGGCGGCGGGCGGCTCCTGAGAGTGAGGAAAAAGTTAGTTATGTACCTCTTCTTGGTGTAAAAAGCAAAGTTAAAGTGCTTTACCTCCGCAGCTTTCCATCCATCGCTGCCGTTGCCGCTTCTTCTCGTGCTCTCATCTGCCAACCCCCCCCCCGGCCTCTTACTTTCCGCGTTACCTTTTCTCGTTTTTCATCAGACGCTCCTCTCGTTTTCGCTTCGCCGTCCCCCGTCGCCCTCTCGTCCTCTCATTTTACCGGCGAGCGAATTTTAACAACTGTATCTGTTGTCTACCAATGTTCCGCCTTGTTCGGACCGAAAGAGAAGGCGGAGTCTATCAACGTTATTGAAGGTTTATTAAAAAGTTAAAATCTCTCTCCTCCGGGGGCTGCCCGCTAAATTACCGTGTTTCCAACTTTTGTGCCGACGATCCTGTAGACGAGAGAAGGATGGGCTTTTCGTTCCCCTATTACCTTAATTGGCACATCAGGTGTAGCAACTGAACGGGAAATATATAATAACGAGGAGTCTGCTTCTACCCTTGCCGGCGCTCCTGTTGCTGCTAACTTTCTGGGAAGCTAATTTTTTTTTTTTCGTTGAAGAGGTGGTCCGTCGCCGTACGTTGGGCTCGGTGAATGCGAGATGCCAGGGTGGGTTCCTTTGTGTGGGGTAGAGCGCTTCGGCCGATGTTCCTCGGCAAGAGCAGCTCTGAGGCTGTATCGTCTGCCATTAACTCGTCCTCGGGTTGATGCTGGAACGCGCGCTCCTCCTACGGGTAAAAAGAACTCGAGCTAATTTGTGAATGTCCTCTTTTATGTTCCAGGTAAGTGGTGGAGCGTTCGTGGCTGAGCTGCAGGACGGTGGGATGGTACGTGAGTGGAAGGTGACGCGGTTTCTTGTGCAGCGGAGGAGCGGGTCGTTTGAGAACCAGGACGACAAAGTAAGCGTAGATCTAAGGAGGAGACGAACTCATTGAATGTCGTGCTATGTCAAGGCATTAGGGAGCAAATGAGGTAATTAGGGGAATTCAGGAAGATATTATTGATTTATTTTTCGCTTTCCTTCTTCCGAGGAACGATATCAAGATTTTTTCTATTAGAATATACTTTGTTGGCTACTAACACTTACTTTTGCGATCACTAATTCGTTCAGTGATCACATAGTTTGTGGGGAGGTTCCCAATGACGGCTACCGATTTATGGTACTGAGCAACAACCTCTAACCTGTATACTAACCGCTCTCTCTCACACACCTGGATAAAGGCTATGGTGTTATTGTAATAAATTTTCTCAAATCTAGTTGATGGAAAAATCGAAATTATTGGTAAAAGTAAAATCAAATATGAGTAATTTCACTAGGAATTCATGCTATTGGAAATATTAAACCCTTGGTTTACACCACCCACTAATGTAACATCATCATCATCAACGACAGCAAGGATTACACCTCTTGGTCTGTTCCGTCTCGAAGTTGTTCATGCCATCTCTTCAAGGGACGTCCTACACTTCTTTTTCCTTTAGGTACATATTGAAGAATAGTTTTACTTATTCTATGTTCTGGTATTCTCGCGACATGACATTTCCAGTTTTCTTGATACTTCTTTATGGTATCTATAACCGGTTGAACATTTAGTTCTTCTCTGATATCTACCCTTTTTTTTGTGGTCTAATAGTGAATATACTGCCACAAAACGAAGAAATATAATTTTTGCAGATTCAATTCGGCGCAGCTGATCTGATGTTAATGCCCAGCTCTCACTTCCATAAAGTAGTAATGGCAAGGCAATAACTTTGTAAAATCTGAGAAGAGTTTCCTTTTGCACATTATGATGTAGAGTTCGCTATAACGTTCCACAGAAATATGTGAAGATGTTCAGCTTTATTTCCATATCCCTTGATTTTATATAATTAAAATGATATTCAAGATGTTTAAATTCATTTACTTGTTGAATTATTTGGTCATATATAACTATCTTTGATCTTAAAGGTTCAAGTCCTTTAAATGCCACTAATGTAACATGACTGTAAGAACTTCAGCCTTCAGAGCTCTTTCATACACGCTTCTAAGTTTAGTGTAACATTTTAAATCAACTATTTTGGCATTTCCTTTCTGTATTTCTATTTGCCCGCGCATTTTTCTTTCCCCTCGCAAGCCCAGTATGAAAACGATGATACAGCTCCCTTAAAGGGCAAGTTCGCCATAATGCTTTTGCGGTCTATTGTGATGAAACCGCTTTTCCAAACACTGAAGCTAAGTGCTGTCAGTGTTGTACTTTCTCGTTGAACACCAGCCCGCGCCTGCCCCTTTTGTGTTTTCTCGTAATGGCCTCAATAAATAGAGCGCTCCCCCTCCCCTAGTAGTTTGTCGGGCGGGCAGTTGGCAATCTTGATATTGCGGCGCGCTCGCTTTTCCCTGGAATCCTTCGAATCTGGCCGCTTCTTCCCCAAAGCCCGCGGTGTCCTGAGGCTGAAGGAGAGGTACGGGGGAGAAGGCGAGACGCTGTACGGGGGTTCTCCAATCCTAACGCAATTCCGCGGTCCGGCCGTAAACAGGGAACAGCCCAACGCGCTGCGAGATTCACGAGCCCGATATGTGAATGGAGACTAGGTGCTCGTATAGACATAATGATTTTTGATGTCTTCTCTCGTATTGAACAAGAGAGAGAAATTAGTGATTATGTCTTTATTAAGTTCAACACTTAATAGTAGTTGATTTTTTCGAACGATTGACGTTTTAATTGTTTTATTAAATCTTGTTCAAGGACGTGCAATAAAATATTTACTTTTACTCGTTTATTGCGTTACGTTATGTTACCCGCAAATGCTAGTGGAGAATTATCGTATTGGAAGAATCATTTAATGTGATACTAGTAAGTAGTAATATAGTCAGAATATTTACTTCTTTAGTACTAATGCCATGCAGTTGTTCTTCTGAGCTGTAATTCCTGAGACTCCAAACAGGCGTTCCTCAGTAAAAGTACGGTAATGACGTTTGCGATGTACATTCGTAATTTTGACCCTCGAAATACGGAGTTGCTGAATTACCTTTTCTTTACGACCACCGCAATACGTTGGACTTCTCACAGAGCATTCCAATGAAGCTGTGCTCAATTCATACGAACGAAAATTGTTTGCTTTTTTATACCAGTTATATTTCAAATTCTTCCTATGTCTTAAAAAATGTTCCCAGACACTTTCATATTTCTTAGCAAATATTACCAACGGAACAAAAGTCAATTTTTATCTTTTCAACTTTTGGAAAACCGTATCTACTCGTTAATGCTCTATTGCACAATTTTCATTTCGTTACTGACTTCCAATTTCCGTTTTTGTAAATGAATTTAAACCTAAGATACGTGTAGGAACCATTCCGTATATCCAGTTGCATTTCCTCTAGACTCAGGCTGGTTTTCTGACCAAGGAAATCTATGGCAAGCGGCTACTTTCCTAGAACAAGTACCTCGATCTCTGCCTTCGCCAAGTTACTAGACAAAATATCAAATCTATAATCGTAATTGAGCAAGAGGGGTGAAGAACTATTTAATGTGTTTAATCCGTTCGTACTAAAATACATATTATAAACAGAGATAGAAACCAATCTGGCTTATACCGGTTTGAACTCAGATCATGTAAGAATTTAAACGTTCGAACAGACCAATATATTAAGCTCCTGCACCTAATAATTTTCTTAATCCAACATCGAGGTCGCAATCCCTTATGATCGAATATGAACTCTACAAAAATATTACGCTTTTATCCCTAAAGTCGTCGGACTGGTTCGACTACCTAGCACAGCGGCACGCATCAAGAAGCTTGTGAATATCGCGCGCACGCGCAGCGCGGACGCGGACGGGGTGACGCACACCTTGCGGGTGCGAGCCGCGGCTTCTTCTTCTTCGGCCAGGCGGCGGCGTTCGGAGCTGTGGGGCGCGCTGGGGGGGGCGCTCCCCGCCCATCCATCATCCGTGATCCGCGGCTGGCCCGCCCTCCGCCGCACAGACTCATCACCGCCCCACCCCGCTCGCTTGCCATCTTCAGCTCTAGCTCGCTGCCTCGCTCGCCGGCGGCGGCGGACCGGGCTCCAACCTGAAAAAAACATCGCCCCCCCGCCCCGCCCGCCCCCGCCGCCGAAGCATCGCCAGCAGGTAGATGCCGAGCGATGATCCGTCACTACTGAGTGCAGGCGGTCGAGCTGGATGGGAAAGTTTTGGAACTCGGTGACAAGGATGGTGTATTGAAGGTGTAGATTGTGTTGAGATATGTACTCTTTTGGAAGGCCACTCATCTTACAAAACGGATTTACAAAGACTTTAATTAAAACGACATTTTGTGAAAGAAGAAGACACTGTTTACAAAATCGAATTATAAAATTTCGAAAAAGAAAAACTGTTTCTGGAGCTTAATCTTTCGTTTACACCCAGCGATAGTTTTATTCCCCATTACTAAACGTATAATTCGAAATGGAGATTTTATTGCTCTGAAAAATATCCTCATTAGTATCTATACGAAGCTTCAAAATGTTTCTTTGCAAATGATTGCAAGAAGGGAACGTAACAAAAAGAGAAAGAAAGATTCTACGAAACCAGTACAAAGTGTCTAAACATATATGATCAAAGAATGTTTGACACTTCCACTGCTTAAGGTCGAAGCTTGGGGTGTATGAACAGGAAGTACGGAATTGCACTGACGAAACTTTATATAGATCCATGCAGTTATGAAGGAATAAGCCACTGACTACTAATTGCTCAGACACACACAAAACAAACGTCAAACCAAAGGCTTCACTCACGTTTCTACATAAATTTCGACTTCTGAATCCGAATCCGAAGCCAGAATTCGGTCATTTCCTTCCAGTTTTTTTAACGTAAAAAAACATCGTGACATGTATTTTTTGTTTTTCGGGGATATTGTCAGACCAAAGAATTGACACATGTCTCTATGTATGTCGACACACTAAATCCGAATCTGAAGCCAGATTACGCCACCACCTTGGAGTTGTTTAGAAATTGCAAGAAACCACCCACAAATGTACAATCCACAAATGCACAGTTGTTTTTCGCGATTAAAAACTGGAGGTGTGCTGCAATTCTGCTTCATATTCAGCGTCTCGCGTATGTAGAGAAACATGTGTCAAGTCTTTGGGTCAGACACCTTGGTGTGTGTGTGTGTGTGTGTGTGTGTGTGTGCCTGTGGTTTTACTAGTGTCACAAGCGAATTTGAATCAAACAAAAATATATTTAATTGGGAATATTTGGCAGTACTGTTGGAGTTAGAAATAAAATAGTCTCGATAAATAATTTAATCTATTTCAGCGTTGAAACAATCGAAATATTGTTAATTTCGTATGTGGTAAAGAAAAAACATGAATCGAGAAAATTATTCCCGAAATAAACATTGTCTGCTATCAGTTAACGTAATTGTGAAAAGATCTCATAAAATTCCTTTATTTTACATTGTTATTTAATTGTTATTTTATTCTTTTATGTTATCATTGTTATTAGATATACTTATCCTTATACTCTGCTGATGTCAAACCTGTTACGACGTTGTATTTTTCCTACATTTCAGCATATAAAAGCCTCTTGAAGAACTCTCCAGTATATTAATCGATTTATACCAAATTGGCCTCAGTTGTATATAAGGCATTAAAATTAAGGAGTACTACGAATTTCGTTACTACCAGCAACTGAGCCCCATAATGAAGCAAAACTCTTCAAGTTCTTCACCTTACTTAATATTAATTACGCAATTTCACCCTTAGAGCCAAACAAAGCATTTCAATTAGACATTCCGCACATTCGGGGTCCCCCTTTCGTCAGTTTCCCGGACGCCCAGAATCCTCCTCTTCCCCTCTTCCATCCCCTCCCCCTCACCCCCTCCCGCTCGACCGCCGCCAAGAAGCTTAATCCTCGCCCTATCCGTGTCGCCGGCGCCATCTCGAGTTTGTCAACCTGAGGAAAGCTTAACCCTTCTCGCGGAAGGAAGTTTGGCTCGGTGCTCGTCGGTAAAGTGCTTTGCGCCCCTGTCGCCCCCCGCCCGCAGACCCTCGCCGCGCTACTTGCCACCCCCTTCCTCGATGCTCTCGCGAGCTCCCTGGCGCTGAGGCCCTGTCGAAGAGCGACGGGAACGCCGAGTGTCCGCAGAGGCGGGCGAGCGTGGAGGTGATGGAGCGTGGCCCAGTGACCGAGACGTGTTCCGGAGGTACGAACTTTCGGAAGTGTGACCAAACGGTCGAGTGACGGAGACGATTGTCCGAGGAGGCTGACGGAGACGGTCGGAGCTGACGAGAGCGTGTCGGAGTGACGATACGTCGGAGGTGACGGAGACGTGCGGAGTGACGAACGTGTCGGAGTGACGAACGTTCGGCAGTGACGGAGAAGGTCGACGGTGACCGAACGTGGCGGGGAGCGACGGAGACGTGCGGAGCACGGAGACGTGCGGAGGCGTCGAACTGGCGATGGCACGAGACGTGTCGGAGGCACGGAGACTGGCGAGCGACCGGAACGTGCGGAGGCCGGCGACTGGAGAGGCGACGAACGTGGCGGAGCAGTGCCAGTTGGCGGATGAAGAGATGAAGTTGAAGCAGATGGTTTAATGGTTAGCGTAATGGACTGTGGACCCCACTTGCGGCTCGGATCAAGACCCACGAACCGTAGGATTTTTAAGGTCGAAAAAATCCTTTCGTACCCTTCCTTCGGAGCGAAGTTAAAATCCGGGCTGCTCCCAAAAGATGAAGGAATGGAAAGATGGAGGAGATGAAAAGCAGGAGGAAAGCGACAAGATGGAGGAGAGACAAGATGGAGGAGAGCGACAAGATGAAAATGACAAGATGGAGAGGTATGGACAAGATGGAGAGATGGAGGAGTTATGACGAGATGGAGAGATGGACAGATGGACGAGATGGACGTAATGACGAGAGACAGCATGCACGAGTATGGACCGAGCATGACAGATGACCCAGATGACGAGATGGACCGAGTGGACGCAATGGACCCGAGATGACGAATGGACCAGATGACCCGAAGATGGACGAGATGGACGAGCATGGAACAGATGGACGAAGATGGCACGAGATGGAGAGATGACGCAGATGGAGGAGATGGAGGATGGAGAGATGGAAGGATGCAGGGAGCATGAGCGAGCGTGATAGCGAAGAACGCGAGGGAGAGTTCTTGAAGTACGGGGGGCTCATCGGCCTTCCGAGCGGCCCGGCGAGTGTAGGAGGTGGCCGTGCGAGACGGCAGCAGCAACAGCTCCTTCAGCAGAGCCGGCGCTAACGATGGCGAGGCGAGGCGAGGCGAGCCCGCGAAGTGCCGGGCGTCCCGGGCTGCCTACCAAGGCCGCGCGGAGAGCCCCTCGAGTGTTTGTCTCTGATCGCTCGACAGGCCGAGCGAAATTTCTAATTCGCCCCCGTGTTAGAGAGGAGATGGCTGTTACCCGAAAAGTGGAATTTCAGGCTCCCTGCTCCGTGCGGCAAGGTACCTTTTCGCTCTTTTTTGGGCATTCGCAATATCTTGTCTGTTTCTCCAGTGAAAACACAGTTATCTAAAAAAATTATATTACCGAATCTGCGAAAGCAAGAAGTCTCAGTCCATTTTTTTAAAAAATTATTGTTTTTCGCTTTAAATTTTGGCGGTTTAGAATAAGTTGGTTTCATTAGATTTCAGAAAGGATCTTAGACATTGATATCTAGTCTATTATTTAAGTCATTATTTATCATCATTCATTATATCATATCCGATTACATCATAATATCCCGTAGAATAAACTTCCATTTTAACACATTAATATTGGGTTGCCCCTTTGTATAGACCATTACATTTCCTCCCTTTCATAAATTGGATTGAGCATATAATTTAATAATGCAAGTCTGCGAGCCTATCAATAAACTTTAGTTTTTTGGTTTATCTAGTTGCACTTACGACTGAATTTCCTAAATAGTTTTGTGCAACACATTTTGACTCTTAAATACTTGCGGACAACTTTAAGCTAAATGTCCGTCTACTGGAATTCACACACACCACCAACACACCACACCACAACACACACACACACATACCGTGAGAAAATTCGAACAGGTGATTCTCCGCGGGAGCGTTGACTGAGCAGACTGCGAAAATTTAACGGTGATTAAAAGTCAGTTCGAATTTCCTATGAAGCATTAAAGATTACCTCATTTCGCCTTCCTTCTTTCCCACCCCACCCCTCCCCTCCTCCTGCTTCGTTACGTCTAAACGAATGCTTGACAGCGCTCTGCGAAAGACGTCGCGCGGTTTGACCCGGGCGGGCGGCGCACGCGAGGTGAACAGGCGGGCGGGGCGGGCGGCGCGCGCGCCGGCACCGCGTTGCGTCACCGAAGACTCCTTGGCGCGGTGCTACGTCAGCGCCCGCTGAGGGCAGGCCGCCGTCACCGCCGACGGCCGGCGCCGCGCCCCTGTGGGCCGAAACCACGCCACAATGGAGCACAACGCAGTTTATAAGACTGCGACTCAGAATTAATATGGCTTTATTATCAGACTGAGCTAAGACAAAGTTAGATGCAGGCGGCGGGGGAGGAGGCGGCGGAGACGGCAGCAGCAGCAACAGAATTGTAACGGTAATGTGGGTAAGCAGGGTAAGGGTGAGGGTAAGGGTAAAGGTAAGGGTAAGGGTAAGAAGGTTAATGTGGTTAGCTGTACACCTTGTAAGAATTACTGTTCACGTATGAATGTTCTTCACTTGCATCATGTGTGTCGTAATCGTTGGCGACCTGGTCTTTGTAGAGGTGTTGTAATGCTGTAAGTCAGTTGTCCTCCTAATACAAAACTTAGTACACTAATTCCGGTCGTAGGACATTGGGACATTCAAGTGTTTTATTAAGATCAAGAGAGTACCGCAAGATTTTGCCACTGTCAAAAAGTGAGAGTTCCTTAATGAAAGGGCTTAATGAACAGAACATACTTTTTGTCGACGGTACATTGTAAGCCGTAGAGTTCAAAGTTGGCTACGAAGGGATGACAAAGGGCAAATGTATGGCCAAACACAAATGCCTTGAACTGGGATTCAGATTTTAGGCCGTGTTGAAGCTCAGAGACCATCTGAAAAAAAAAAATATAAATTTCAAAATATTTTTAATTCTTTTTTCAATAGTTCCAATCTATACTATAATTTTGAACCCTTAAAATTAAAACCTAATTAATGATCAAAAATTTCATTAACTTTCGACATTTTGTAATTTTTTAAATTTTATTTTTGTGCACGTCTGTGTGCTGATTTCGGAGCAGTGTCCTACCCCACCTCGACATCGTCTTCTCCGCCTTCGCCGAAGTCTCCGCCAGCCGTCGCCTCGAGGGCTCCTGAAGGGCCCGCCAGCCCTTCGCGAGGGGGGCGCGAATATTAACCGCGGCGGCCTCCTCAAGAGGTTGCGAGGCCGCTTAATGGGCGCCTTGCAACCTTTGCAACCTGTCGCGACGCTCCGAGCGCAGGCTGTGGGCGCGCGATCCGCGGTGTCATCAGTTGGGATGTTGGAAGCGTTGTTCGATTTGAGTGACTTGCACGCTGCAAAGTTGGGTGTGGACTGCATTTATTAGTCTTTGAATGCATTTATAAAAATCACCTTTAACTTAGATATTTTAATTGCAATGTTACTTAAGGTGTGAAGCTCTCACATTTGTGCATAGTGTTGAAAAATTATAATTTACAGTAGGGTAAAATTTGAGACAGTACTGGGTGATGGTTTAGGTTTTGATATTTTTTAGTTCAAATCATTGACCCACTGGCGGATCCAGGGGAATTATGCGGGTCATGCTTCCCTCTCAAAAGGCCTAAAGCTTTCGTTTACTTTCATATACTTGGCAAAATTGATTTAAATAACTATGTTTCAATTACGCAATTATTTAAACAATAACACTATATAGTACCATATCTACAGTACCTAAAAATATACACTATAATAACAAATATGTTTATTATGTAACAAAAATGTACAACAAAAATACAAGTCTATTTGCGAAAGCGGTAACAGTATCATGAGCATTCAGGACTGAATAGTTTTCAACTGAATAGTCATTCAGCGAAACTTACGTTTGGACCAAATTGTTATTTTACTTCCATCGTTATTTGAGTTCATGATCACGTGAAATTGTGTCCGTGTTAGAATGCCTTCCAATCGTCTTTTCTAGCATCCCTTAGTGCTTGAATTACAAAAATTCTGACCCCGCTCGATGCTTTATTTTGCTAAATGTTGAATGATTATCATAAAAGAAAACAAATTCTATTTTAGTACCTTACAAACGAAAACACCACCACAAATTTGCATTTCACGACGAGCGACAAAACAAACTAATATCACTTAACCGTTTATGCAAGAGGTACTATAATTTAGGAAATATCATTATGAATAAACCCCACCCCATACGTAGAAGTGAAATAGTACTTTTAAAAGGACTTTACTTTCTTGAAACCTTACAAACCTTTTATATCAATATTAAATAATTACGTTCCTCAATTGTCGGTAATATAGTTCCATTTGCCTTCTCTTTCTTCATTAAGAGCCTCCACGTGGAAGAATTCTAGCAGAACGCAAACACACAATCTCTCTCCGCACTAGTTTTAAATCCAAGTTGTATTACCTGACGTAGGGCACTTTACGGGCACTTGAACGCCAACTCCCAGAAGCGCCGCCTGCAAAGAGGCTGCAAGCGCTGCATCTCATTCTCTCGGCTCCTACAATAGATTTCATTTCGCAGCGGAGGAGAAAACATCTGCGAGCCGCCGGGGGGGGGAGAGGGG
>BOPP01000123.1:3263362-3276932 GCA_017312745.1 Gryllus bimaculatus | reverse complement strand
GGGAAGGGGAGGGGAACGGGGTTGAGGGAAGATGGGGCTAGGCAAAGGGCAATGGAGAAGTGGTAGGGCGATTGGGGAGGGTGGGGTTGGGCACGGACACAGCGGGATTGGGGTGTCGATAAGCAGGCGGGACGGAATTGAAAGGGGCCCGGGGTGAAGGGAGTGGGATGAGGTGGGGCGGGGTGGACGCGTTGAGCCGGGGTTGGAGCGTGAGCCGAGTGGAGCGTGGGCGGGAATGGAGCGGTGGGGGGGGGGAGAAGCGTGCGCGGGTGATGCTGAAGCTGGGAAAAGCGTGCGGACGGGTGGAGCGTGGGGGGGGGAGAAGCGTGCGGCGGGGTGATGCGTGAAGCTGGAAAGCGTGCGGCGGGGTGGAGCGTGGGCGGCGGAAATGAAGTGTGGAGCGGGGTGGGGCGGGGAGGAGGTAGTTTGCGTGGAAGGGCGTAGAGCGGGGTGGTGCGTGGGGCGGGATGGAGCGTGGTGGTGGGGTGGGGTGGGGTGGGGTGGGGCGGGGCGGGCAGGTAGGTTGGGCGAGGACCAGGAGCATGTGTGGTGTGGGGATGTTGCTGGGAGCGGGGAGAGAAGCGTAGGGTGGGGTGGAGCGTGGAGCATGGTAGAGGTGGGTGAAGCTGGGGCCGGGGATTTGGTTGGTGCGGAGCGGGGGATGGAGAGTTTGGCTGAACCGGGTGAGGGGCAGGGAGGAGAGGAGGGTGGGCCGGAGAGGAAGGTGGGGCGAGGAGGAGGATGGGGCGCGGGGAAGAGGGTGTAGGCAGGGAGGAGGGGCAGCATGAGTGAAGGCGGTGTGGTGCGAGGGCACCACGGGGAGGAAGGAGAGAAAAGGGGAGGAGGGGAGTGGTGTCGGGGCGCGTGCGATTTCGGGGGCAGCTGCCCGAACAATGCAAGCCAGTCAGGCCAGGGGTCTCTTATTTCGCGCGCTTGCGTAAAGCAGACAGCGGGCGCCTAATGTTTGGGCGAGGTTGCACCCGTGTTGTGTTGCAGAGGAATAGAGTATAGCGTTGGCAGTCCGTGATTTCTGCGAAGCGGGAGTTAGCCCTTAGAACTTGAAGTAGAGAATTGAAACTTTTAACGGGGGATGTGGGCAATATAAGACTTCATATAAACGAAGGTTTGTGCTAAGCCTACGACATTAAAGTCGCTGCTTTATTTATTTGCTCTCGATTTTCACTCACTTATACATCGTTGGGGTTCTATTTTGGTTATTATTTAATTTATTTCTCCACAGCAATTTGGATTTTCTTTTTCTCGTGACTGGTCTTATTTCGATGTTAGTTATCTCAGCAGGGATTACGTCCTTCTCTCATAGAACATCTCATAACAGGGAGGTTGACAGCGTAGATTCGAGATGGTGTTATCAGACTTTGTGAGGTCGATTTGTTGAAGGGAGGCTGAAAATGTATGGAGGAGATGGGCGCAGATTGCGTAATGGTGATATTAGGCGGAGGAGTGGTGATGCTGACGATGAAAGAATTTGTAAATTGCGCTTGTCTCATCAGATCAGAGTGTCTATTGTTGTGTATTAGAGTACTTTTATTTATTTGCTCGTGATGCTGTGATATGTTCTCATTACTAGCATGAACACGGACCAATATCTTTTCGTTTATAATTGAAGGACTCGATAGTAGGTGTACAGAGCTTTAAGTTATTGATAGAGATAGGGACACTTTCGCGAGCATGTAGGCACGCGGCACTTCTCACTCAAGGCAGTAAAACGTGAAATACGTTTCAACTTAACTCTCTCGAGATAAGCAGTGTGCGGTGCGTCACGCGCAGATTAGTGATCGCGACGATCCCGGCTTCGAGCAGATCACACAGCTCTCTTCATAGGCGGAAATGACGCGAGGGGGTGTTGTGACAGGATCAGCCTTAATACTGGCTGCGCGGAGTAGTGACGGCGTCTGTGAAGACACGGCTGGGAGATAAGGGTCTTGGGTGCACCGATTCGACCTCTGCACGGTGTCGGCGACTCGGTCCGTGAGGAACTGGGTAGCCGCCTCTTGGTACGTACGTTGAGTTACAAAGAGACGCCAAAGACTTAGGCACGCGCTTCTATGGCGTTGGGAATTCGGCCTCTGTGTGCATAGGCGGCCGAGCACGGCATTTTGATGAGATAGATTCTGTGTAGACACCTCTCGTACTTTTCTTCTATTCTCAGTCGCATAGGCGTAAGGCCTCTCTTTGGAAGCATGTTTGTGGGGGGTGCTGTGGCACATCGGTGGATAGAGCTTTTATAATTGTGTTCTAAAAAGTGATACATTAAAGGGATTCCCATAAGCGTAGTGGTAATTTTGAAGTCATCTGATAGGTATACTCTCGAACGAGAGCTGGAATGTTGAGTTATAGAATTCTCTGATTAAGATTCATGGATATATGAAACATCTGTTTTCGGATCGTACGAATGGTAATCATAGATTTATAAGAGTTAACTTGATTGTTCACAATTTAAAAATAAAATCTTTATTAAAGAAAATACAAGGGTCGAGAGATAACTGTCATTGCAACAAGGAAGCAAATGAATTTTTGTAGTAATGATTATTTGTTCACTATCTTATTATTGATATAGATATAGCATCGAGCAGATGTCGAGGTGCGTTATTATGCAGTACACCGGATAAATATACAATATGTGGTCTCTCTCCTTTATAATGTGGTTTTTCGGAAGGTGATCGTAGCGCCAGGTTAGGCCCCGATTTGATATATAGTGCGATAGGCAGATAGTGGAGTGGGTTTTGTACTGTTTACAAAGGCATGTTGATAGAATGCTGTGTTTATAGGATAAAATATTAGTGTGCAAGTCGTCGAAATAGATATAATGCAATTCTGGACAATTCGAGATAGTGTAGTATCGCGCCACACTTCGAGCGCAATACGAGTAGTCAATAAGCAATTCTGGTCCAGTAGGTTTCGGAAAATAAAGGCACGAGGGTGGAGAAAAAAAGTGAGCAAAAAAATGCTGGCAAGGTGAATTTTGGCAATGGGACACTATATATGTATCGAGTGTTTGTTAAAAACTCTACATTTGGCCACTACTCTCATATGTGGATTGGCTCCAAAGTTCGAGCCGGATCAAATATATGAGCTCCTCGGTGGAGCGGACAACTCGGTGCTCTCTACCATCATTCCAGAAAACTTCTGGCATAACGTGGAAATAATTAGTTTATAAATATCTTTCTATTATTCTCTGCCTGGATAGCATACAAATCTGTTATCACGATACACAATTCGTATCTCCGGGTTGTTATGTAGGATTAAATTATACTCTCTTGAGAGCTTCCTCATAAGCATCACAGAAGTGACCACAATATACATATGAATCTTCTGTCATATTGACATCATCTCAAGTATGAATTTTTGCATGCTGCTATGACGCACAAAAATGAAATGATTAGTCACAGGCTTGGGTTCGGTATCGTTATCTGCATGATCAAATTATCTATGTCATCTGAGATGGTTTATACGTGGGTAGCAAATATACGTGTGATTACTTGAGAATTGTGTCCAGAAGCATAGAAAAGTGGTTAAAAATTTTTTCGCGCATATAACGATTTCATCAATTTGTATCGCATAAGAGTATCGCATTTGAATTATGTTTCTATACGTTATCCATTAGGTCATTTGCTGCTTATTACATAAGCGTTCATATTAGCTTTTTAATATTAGATCACTCTGATCTATTAGAGAGAACTCAAAAGATTAGTGAAAGATTATCGTAGATTTCTAACATAGCATCATGGTGATGGTGTATAAACAGCGCGCAACATATTACTACTCGTCTGAGGTTCTAGTCACGCATAGAGGGGAACAGGCTGGAAGGAAGGGCTGGCAGGCACGGAGAACATGCCTCTATCTTAGCTCTTTTAGAGAGAGAGACACGGCTCGTTGCAGGCTACGCAAATGAACGAGGGAGCTAACGAGGCCAGCATGGGCGGGAAACTCGTACCGCCCCACCGGTCGTGGTGCACATACACGCTGAACTTCACCCCATCCGTCTACCTCCCCTCTTCTCCCCCGTTCCTCTTCTCCTCTTTTACACCTAACTGACTTCCACTCGTCTCTTTCATTCTTCCATTGGTGAAAAGGCTACCTTCACCCCCCCCCCCCCCCCTCGCAGATCTCGATCAACATCTGGGTTTTGATCATTCTTGACCGGTACAACCATCATACCTCGAACCCCCCCATCACGCACGCCTTCTACGACTATAGAATTTAAGAAAATTTAACTGCCGACAATCGGGCAAGACTTCATACAGTCGCTACAGATATAACCAATCATCTCTAGGGTCATGCCAAGAATAGGAGCGCTGGCATTGATACTAGAGGACTCTAGTATGGATAAGGCATCTTTAGCTTCGTTTTGTGAGCTGTGTCTGGTTCCCTCGTCGGCCGATCATGGTATTGCTGCACATAGAGAAACGAGAAGATGTTTGCCTCATGACAGTGATAAGACTCAATATTTTGTATCTGTGCTGCTCTCGCTATGATTTAAGCGCGACGTGTGGAAGTGTTAGTGCGAGTAGGCTACTGATATGGTCAACTCACGGAATAATGCTAACTTCGCAGACTACGACAAGGACAACGTGGTGGAGTCGCTATGTATTATAATTGTGTACTATTAGCTTGTATGGGAAGTTATTAGTGATTTGGACTTACGAGTGGCGCTCATGGTCTCTCGGCACTTTTAATTCGGACTCTATTTGCTGGGTATATACATTATCTTATTATTTGATGGCTCAATACAATGAGTGAAAGATATTTTTTTATATAAATTTTTTAATCAATTATTAAGAAATTACTGTCAAAATATCGCTCTGGTTATATTACAATATCTTATTTAAAGCGCCAAGACGTGCGGGCATATATATATATTTCTCGATTTAAATAGAATTGTTTTGATGTAAGATCAGCTGGGGTGCGTTATAAATTCCGGAGTTTCAATACCAAAAATTTACGTCGTAAGCTTGTAAATCAATGAATTAAGTTGAACTTCAATATAAAACAAAATAATCTCTCAAATGGATAACCACGTCAGTAATCGTATGTCAAAGCCCTTATTTTTAATCGCAGTAAACGTAACGCACGGTTTCGGCGAACAACGGGCTGCGCGCTTTGGCGTAGGTGCGTCGCAGTCAGCGAATGTACCGACTCCTCCTGCCTGCCTCAGCTCCGCTTCGCTCCGCTCGCCTCCTGCTCGTCCTCGTCATCCTTCGGCGTAGGTGAAGAGGGCCATTACCAGGCGATGCGAGCAAATTACACAGACAGGCCAGGATGGTAGGGAGTGGTGCTGCCGCCGCGCGCCGCCGCCGCGGCGTTCTCCCCGCTCCATAAGCCTCCGCTGAATTGGAAGAGCTACCGCTGACGCGGGCGGGCGGGGGGCCGGCGTGGGCGTGGGCGTGGGGCGTGGCGGGGCGGGCGGGCAGGGCGGGGCCGGCGTGGGCGGGGGGGTCCGGGAGAGGCGGGGGCGAGGCGGGGCGAAGCGGAGCGTAGGCGGGGCCGGGGCGGGGAGGTGCGGGAGGAGGCGGGGCGGGGGACCGGTTCCCGGGCGGTAGCGGCAGAGAGATGCCGAGCTGGCGCGAGTGCACGAGGCGATCGTTGGGAACGCACAATGTGGAAATCTTTGTTTAGTTAACACACGATTGATCTGGTAACGTTTCAGCAAGCACGGCGGTGTATATATGACTATAAGACTATTTTAGCGAATGATATTATGGTTCAACAGCTTGTGAATGCATCAAATGCATCAGTATTAATCCTAGTCAGTGTGTGTGTGTGTCATTCAACTTTTTTTTTTGTATGCACTGTGCAAATCGTTAGAATTACACGAATAAGCAAATATTAGTGAGATTAATACGCAGATTTCAATGCAGCGGGAGGTTATTTAATGTGCCATATTACATGCAATGAAATTTTTTCAAACGGCTTCAGAAGGCATCAAATTACTAATCTTGCCAGTGTGGTGTCATTTTTCTTTTATGAACTGGGAGGCAATTGTTGGGACTGAAGTAAGAAATTTAGGTCTGAGATAACTAACACGATTTATCTGAGTTTAGCAGACGCAACCGAGTTGGTAATTAGTAAGACTATTTTACGAAATGAAAATACGTCCGACTGTATCAGAATGGCATCATCGAATTTGTCATTGAGTGTTACAAACATATTTCATTGCGTGGCGAGTTTGCAACTTCTTCAGTATGTCTTCTGGTAACCCCAGCAGAATTCTCTGAATATACATGTGGAAATTATCTTTGACTATTTGATTGTTCTGAAAAATTTAATTGAATGAATTTAATCGTGTAGACTGTTAAGATTGGGCCCGCCTTAAAATTAAACAAAAATAAACTTAAAAAATTTTGTTTTATCAACGCACAGAAGCCGCGTTTAAGTTGTAAAGCCCAATTATGAGCCGTCGTCGACACACCTTTGTTGCAAGCCAATGTAGGGTTTCCCCACGGATAGCTTTGGTCAATTGTCTGCTGACTTCTTCTTCTTCTTCTTCTTCTTCTTTTTCTTTTTCTTCTTCTTCTTCTTTCTTTTCCCACCTTGCTGCTCATCATCTTTATTAATGGCTATTATTCTTCTGCATTTTATGCTTTTTTTCAGGCTGGCGTCTGAATTCGTGTATATTTTGTTTTCCAGAAAATCTTCTCTTCATCTAGGTATAAACATATTAGTTCTGTGTTCATCAGTTAACTAATACTTGGTAGCTGTTTTTCCTCGGTCATTTCGGTTGTTCCCTACACTCTGTTGAATTCTGACAGAAATCTTTACCTCGACTGAATTAAAAAACATTATTATTTTCGGATTTGAATTCAAATAGACTAAAAATCCTTTACTTTAAAAATTATTTGTTACTATCGAAAGTAAGGAGACAGTTTTGCAAATGTAGACATTTGGCAACAAAAAATTCTGGGTTAACTCACTGAAGATTGTGTGAAAAGCTTTCCTTCAGTTATTGGACTTTGACTATATTCGTGACACTGAGCTTTTCTCTGATTCGATTTTAAACGACTTCGTCTAAGTTACTTTCGATATATAAGATATCTTATTGGATTATCTAATGAAATAAATAAGAATAAACGTAAGTACTTTAATATTCTATTCTTCTGAAAGCAGGAGTACTGGTTCACAAACAATGTATTCTAGAAGACGGAGCTTTTTAAAGAGCAAGGTTGCACAAAGAAACACTCCTCCTCGATGTTGCGCAGCCATCCGGTTTCGATCCGCGATCCGATGGTCGGCGGCGGCGGATAAATTCCAGTCGCGCCCGGCTTCAAAGCAACAGCCCTCCGAGACACTGATTTCGAAGTTAATGACGCATAAACTCCCCAGAGAGTTCCAGGCCCACAGAAGTGATTTCGTAAAACACATCAAACCTCCCGTCTCCGGAGCACCTTTCGACAAAGCGGCGTCGGTATGGACGCGTGTCAATGAATAATAAATGGTGCGAAGAGTAGAGCAGCAACTCGCAATCAAGGACGCAGACTTATTGGAGGGGCTGCAGAAATACAGGGTTGATGTTTTAGAACAGGCGTGGAATTTATTATTTGCATGATGATTGGACAGCAGCGCTTGCATTGAAACTTTAAAAATGTTTCTTTCAATATCACAACTGGCAACACATGGCCAGCGTTTGTTAATAAGAAGTAACTCGTCACTGCGAATAAAAAGTTTTAAAACCACGTTTCTTACAATCTTTATGTATAAATTCGAGAATGATAAAGAAAAGTTAATTATCAATTTACGAAAAATTGAATAAAGAAAATGATACGTTAAATTACATAATAATACACTATCTGAACGCCAATCTTGCTTAGTAATATAACGTAGCCAGAACTCATTGATATTTAATGGAAATTTAAGTTTCTAAAATCTACCAATCGTTTTGTCTTATGTGCTGCTTTTGAAAGTGTACATTAACATAATATTCTTTTCAAATGCATGGATTAACGCTCAATAAAGTTGCTCAATTTTTCAAGCAATACAATTCGTATTATTTGTCTTAAAACAATCAATAAAATTATTCTCATAATAATATATTTTGGTTTTTTTCATTCCACTAATTTCGGAATTAAAATACTTATGTAATAAATAAATGGATAGAAATAAATGAAATAAGAAAGAAACTGACAAAGTAATAAAACTAACTATTGATCCCACAGTACAACATAATCTGCCTTTTCACAATGTTGTGAAATAAAAAAAACAAAAAGGAAAAAATACAAATGAAATAAGAAAAAGAACAACGAACGTTGCAACGTGAGTGGCCACGATAATGCCGCTAAGAGATGCTGATCCATTTCGAAAAGGAACTATTACACGACGGGAGTGTTTCGATTTCACGTAGGTCACTTGGGACGACCCGGTCCCCATGCAGATCAATAGGAGGCGCACGGCCGTCTGTGAAAGGCAGCCGTCCGGGGGGAAGCGCGGCGCTTAAACACGCTCTCGGCCACAGCGCACACTGTGCCGGAAATTGGTGGGTGGGACGCCGCAATGAAGCCGTCTTGTCAAAATAATGTAAACGTTTTTTTTTTTTTTTTTGTATTCCAAGCATTATAAAAATAAACCTTTTTTCTGTGGCAAAGAAATGTTCATAATGCAGGCATTTTTTTTCGGCGACAATTTGATGGGTATTTAGATTTTATTCTGATTGATTGGCGTCAATCAACATTCAGCCAACGCTACGAGAGAATAGGGGGGAGACAGAACTAAAACGGTAACAGCCGCCACGTTTAGTCGCAACGATGTTCATATACCGATTCGCCACAGGGAAAGTTGTTTTCGAAAATTAAGTTTGATGCTCCTTATAAATGTATAATGCTGTTTGCAAAAATATTAGTGATGCACTCGTTTGTAATGTTGCTTTATTACATTCCGTACAAATTAGAAAACTCGCTCTTTCGAAAAGTCGCTCATATTTCGAAGCATGTATCATTCATAAATCTTTATCATTATAAACTAATTGCATAACTATCATATTCTGTGTAGCATTCAAGTATTTGTAAAATGTAACAAATTTTCTTTAAACCTTAGGCCTGAATAGATAGCCGAAACGTTGGCATCTCAACTGTTACTGAATTAAGACACTATCTGATGCCTTAAAATTTAAAAAGGAACAGTATTTTCATGTTAATGTTTATACTAAATGTATAACATTTAAAAGGGAAAGAGTGAGATACTGGTTTTTGGAGATGTTAGTAAGTAAAATGAAATGTCACCAGCTTTTGGAACTACTATGAGTAAAAGAACGGCTAAAACCTCTAAGAACAACGTCGCATTCTCTCGAACAACATAAAGGAAGAACAACAAAATAAATTTTCAATCATTCTGAAACATTCAAAGAAAGTATGCTAAGTGGCATTTATAATGGGTAATCAACATTAAAGTGACCTATAAATCTCAAGTATTGCAGTCTGGATTTTTCATCTGGTGTTGATACGTATTTTACAGTGAGAGAAAACGTCGCGTAATTTATAAATGGCAATTCCATCCCCTTCCAACCCTCCCCCACCCCCCATCGCGCGCTTTCAACGGTTCTCCGCTCGATATCGAACGCAGTGCCATTCACGTCGGCGCGGAAGAAATATTCCCGATTATGGGGAAGTCAAATAATTCAGGTGAGCGGCCGGAACCGCGGGGCGACGGGGCGATAGAAGGGAGGGGGAAGGGCGTGCGGGTCACCGCGCGCGGGATCGGCGCGAGGGCGGCCGGCGCGCTATTCAGAAATCGCCGGCAGCTGCTCCGCGCGCCCGCTGCACTGCCGGAGGGTAGCCGCGGAAGGTGCTAGCGGCGGCGGAGGGCAGTGGGCTGTGGGGATCGAAGGAGAAGCCTTATTGCGAGAGAGAGAAAAAAAAGTATCTGTCGTTTTGGGATGTAATGCGGAGATGACGCAGTGCTGCTATTTTTTGCCGCTGCGGCATCTTTGACTAGGAGTTTCTAGGGTTCGAGACCGGACGGTAGCGGATTTTCGTTTCTAGGTCGAATCCAGTTGCTATCTGGAGGAGAATTCCAACTGCCGGTGTCTCTGATCGGTACGGTTATCGTGATTTGTCTGGTCAATAGCAGGGAAAGGTTGAAGAAGTGCCTTAACAACAGGGAAATGGTTCAAGTGCGATCTTTCCTGCCTCATTCCTGACCCCTATCGTTACACACACATGTGCGCTACACGTGCACTTAAGTCGGGAGTTTTTCGCGACAAACTATTTTCATCTTATTGTAAGTGATTTCAATACATTTCAATTTTGTCGTGTTTTTAGTTTTGGATATATACACCAAAAAAATGCATTCAAATGAACCCAATAAAGGCTGTGTCATAAATTATTGTGATCCTGATTGTAATCCATATACTATGTATTACTTTGTACACAAATATTTCTAAGATAGAAGATATAAATACACAATTATTTTGTGTTAGTAAAGGGAGTTTGAATGGTGAAGAAAGTCTGATTTCAAGTTTCCGTTAAATGGTTGTATAAAAAAGATAGTCAGTATTATATCAAATTATTTCATCTGATTTCCCCGCGAGAAGGCTTGAAATATCCTTATTAGAATTTAAGTAAAATTACGAACACATAATTGCAAAAAACCTTCTCGTATCGCGAATCATAAACATAACAAAAATCACTCAAAAACTTTCAAAACACGTTAAACACAATTTTATAACATTCTCTGCCTTTTTTTATCATATGTACTGTCATATTTTTCAATTTGAGGTAGCTACAATGGTTCAAAAATGATAGTGATCGTCATTGTGCGTGCCCTTCGGTTCCAGGTTTAGAAGGGATTTCAGGCTTAAGTGTGAGCAATAACTACATTGTGTCCTGCGGAGAAAGGGTTCCATTTGCATGCCCTGGAGATCCGTGAGAAGTAAAATGCGAAGTGCAGAAAATGGCTATGATTGAGAGGAGAAGAATCCAGTTACGCATAAAGCAGCTAGGATATTGCTGATTTGGCCACTTTTCTTTCACCCGTCCTGGTAATAATTTCATCTAAATCATCACCATTTTTTGCACATTCCAATTTTTGCTATTTATCGCGTATCGCCAGACCTTGTTAATTTGAATCCTTCGGCTGTCCGTCACTATTCTGCCGATTTCAGATATTTTTACGTTTTATATTCTCACCTTCCGCTCCCCAACCATTACGATCATTGGGTCGTAAGGACGTGTCGTTCATAATACATTCTTTGTAAGGAAGGTAAAACTCAGGAATAATATGGCTCGAGATAATGAAGCTTGGTCTAATTCAAAGGAAGTCAGGTTGTATCTAGATGACCCTGACTACAATAGTCCATAGACTCATAGCCCACCGGCACACGCACATCAGATATTCTCTCTGAGACATGTTTACTACGGTAGGAAAATATTTCGGGGGAAAATGTTTTAGAGGAAAAATATTTAGGTTCAGAGGTAAAAACTGTAAACGTCCATGCGTTACGTGGAGTTCAAACCCACAGACAACAGCCTTGGTGGAAAACCTACTTGAGCACGCAATGCCCTACGCTACCAGTCGGCGTATTGTAGTTTATTTTCGTGCATCGGCCCACAGCACAGCGTGGAGGCAACGAACCAACGAGCCGTACCACAATACCACGCGCAACGCCACCGCCGCCGCCGCCGCCGCCGCCCGCGGGGTGGATCCCACGGGCCCCGCCCCGCCCCGCCCGCCCGCCCCGCCTCCAGCACGCGGCCAGAGCCCAGTGCCCAGTAGGCTGAGAACGATATAAGCCGCTTCCGGCACCGCCATTCGAGCCGAAGGGACGCAACAGCTTGAATTTTGAAGGACAATTTTCGCCACCAAGACATTATATAGAAAAACGGACCTAAAATTTTTGAAGAAGCCCAAAAATCATTACTTTTTTAAAAAAAAAAAAAAAAGAATTCGTCTTGTTTTGCCGCAATGTTTCGTGATGATTATGAGAAAAGCACTTGTAAATTATATTTCCTCTTAATAATACACTACATTTAGTAGCTGTGATCTTCCCGCTGTGCTCGATACTAGCCACCTTCCTGTTCTCGGATTTGAAAACCCCCCAACTTTTTTCTGTACGCGCGGTGCCATGTCCTTTGGCAGGCTGTCTTCATCCTCTCTCAGTCGTTGCGGTTCTCGCCTTTCCAAATTTATGTGTTCATCATTATTTTCCGACTCGTCAATTTCATTAGTATTTCTTCCACCCAAAGAATAAAGGCGGAAGAAAAGGAACAAATGAGGAAAGGCGTCTAGAGTTTTCGTCTTCCATGAATGAGGTGAATGTTTTCAATTCGCAAAATTGCGTTTCGATTTTTCGTAGATTCTAAACTCGTAGAAAATGAATATTTTAATAATTTATCCTTAAATTACGAATTTTTGTGATATAATTTTACATTCATGTTCTGTTTTATTTCCATAATCATAGTATATTGTCTTTGTGTGTTGTCGTGTTGTGACAAAGAGGGAAACTATCTGAAACCCGTAATCTTAACCTTCATATTTAACAATTCATTTCATAAATTTATTCACGTATAATTGTTCTACTTAGCTACGTATTTATCTTTATGTGAATTTTTACTAGCTACTTCACTAAAACTTTAATTGTATAGCAATTCTATAACCATTTTTTTGTGAATGAATAAATAGGTCAACCATGCAGTGTCTCACGATATCAAACGTTAATCCTTCACGATTCCCCTAATCCTCTTCACTGAATCTTTATACCTATACTTCCCGATTTTTTTCTCGTTGTTTCTCGTTGAGTAGCCAAGGTTTGTCTGTGGGAACCTTTTCGCCTGTTCGACATCTTTCCCCGCGTAGCATTGTAGTTACGGCCCTATTCACACTCAGGTGAACGGTTCCAAATCCTTCTAAAACCATATGTCCCTAAGCTACCCACCCTTCTGTAGCTTTCACGCGACCACCCCTGCTTCCCGAATTCATATTGCACGCGAAGGCTGCACACAGTCAAAACAACCGTATCCTGCCTCCTTGACAGCAATCTCCAAGAACTGCTCACCATCTCCAACAGTCATTCTGCGTCGCCTACTGTTATACTACCGTTACTACAGCTGTGATAATGCATCTTTCGGTCATCGATCCAACATTTTCAGTTCAACAGCTATCTACACATCATTGCTACCACATCACCATTCCCAGCACCATCGTCAATATCGATAGTTAAAATGTATTCACCACCACCACCGTCTCCTGACGAGCACTAGAAACATTCAACTACACCAAAACGACATCCCCACAATCTCGTAGATTCTAATCGTAGAAAATGAATATTTAATAAATATCCTAAGCGTTGCTTCAGGTTAATAATATCTCTAAGGTGGTTCAGATGGCATTAACCGAATCACGGTAGTGCCTCTGATTGTGAAGTTCCACGGTTCAGTTCCGATGGTGGCAGGATTTTTCACCAGCTAGGTATGCGGAGTCGAATTCAGCCACTGTCTGAGCGCTGCAACCAATTCTTACTTTTCCTTGGAATCTCTCAAATAATATATACCGGCATTTCGGACCAGCTATTCTAACAAGTGGGTCCTCGAATCGGCGCAACCTTTCCTTACCTCTCCTTGTCAGA
>BOPP01000123.1:3239811-3254332 GCA_017312745.1 Gryllus bimaculatus | reverse complement strand
GAAAAAATAACTTAGTGTAGACACAAGGAATCTTTAAGCGCCAGACTCCCTTTTTAAGAAAGACACTAGCTGCATTCTTTTGGTTTGCTTTTTGAAGATTTGGGTTAGTGTCTTAAGCCAACAAGCTATATGTTAATAAATTAGCATTTTTCATACTTAGGGTGATAACCATGGCAATAAGCTATAGAATGTTTTGCATTGCTCACACAAACCAAGAGTAATAAGTAAAGTGCGACACATATTCGACAAAGTTATTTGTGGGCCTCATCACTCTCTCTCACTCACCACTCATCAACTGTGCCTCACGCACACACAAACACTTCAGACGACGCGCACGCACTCGCTCGATGATGATAGAGAGGCAAAGTCAGCATTCGTTGGAATCTGCAATAGAGGCAATTGCAGGTTTATTTAAAAGTGAAGACATAATAGCAATTTTTCGATAGACAACAATGTCTCTTCGTTGCTTCTGTCCATATTTGCTTTGCTGAGATGATTTGTGCTGTCAATGCAAGTCGAGGCATAGTGCTAATCCAGAAGTGAGTGAATGTGCAATTGTAACGCATGACGCTAAGAGACCTCTAACGGACGATTCGTAAGGCAAGAGGAAGTTAGACATAAGTGGGAACAGGCATGACGGCGGCGGTGTAGGCGGCGGCGGTGGAGGAGGCGGTGGAGGCGGCGGCGAGTGGAGGCGGGGCAGGAGGGGAGGCGGGGCGGCGGAGGAGGTGGGGCGGGTATCGCGGGGGAGGCGGGGTGTAGGAGGTGGCAGCGTGGAGGCGGCGGCTGGCTGGCGGTTAACGCGGGGGCGGCGGTGGAGCGGAGGCGGGCTAGATTAGAACCCAGGTGTGTCTCCGAATGGCTGATTTTGCAAATTACGACTCCATTCAATGAGCGGGCACCGCTGCGGAAGCGAGAATAAAGGAGGAGGCAGGCGAGGAGGGGTTTGGAAGGAGGTAAGGACTAAGTGTGAGGGAACTCGTTCAAGGAAACGTCCGATGCATTCTGTGCTCCTACTCGACAGGACTCAAGTCCGGGACATACCGCTTCAGCGCGCCATGCATGAAGCTTGCTTCAAGCGCTTCGTATTTGGATATCGGAAATTGCATAGCAAGGAGAGCGGGACCTCACGGCATGTGAACAAAATAATAGTACTTATCGTACATAAAGAGTAATAAATACTTACAAAAATATTCTGATGCCAGTACAAGACATTGTAGCGATTTAAAATAGAAGTATTACGGAATTTGGAGGTTTTGCAAAGGAAATGAGAATAAGGTAAAAAAGGTTGAAATCTAAGAAAACAGGTTTAAAGGATTGGCAGAGATTTTTAGAAATTTACATTTGGCATTCACGATTTCAAGTATCATCAAGATCGTATTTTACAAATTAAGGTAATATAATTGATAAGTGAAAACTCGAAAGAGATCGGATTAAATGCCTATTAAAGATAAAGAATTTATGGTTCAGAACATTTATTTGGTGGAGGTGGGGTTCTATAGAGACAGGCAACTCGGGGCTTGGCACACGATCAACATCTTTGATCCTTATTTAATGCTTATTAATCTATCTTTATGAGATAGGCGCAATATTTTTATTGTAATTAGATTATTATATCCTTTTCTAGACTAAAATTGTGTTCTTTACTTCCCCTGTACTATCGCAAATCTATTTTTGATGTTTGTTCTTGTTTCTCCATTATTTACAATTATAATCTTTACAAAGTAATGGCGAACAGTATATATATGATTACGACAAATTATCTACATTATATTTGTATCCTTTGTGTAAAAATATATTCGATGATATCCATAATCTAAATAATAATGATATAAGATGACTCAACAAAATTTAGGGTGGAAATGGAAAGAATATTATTTCGCTATTATATTAAAAGTGTTATATATATTATCATATCAATATATATAGTAATATCAAATAAATTGCATATATTATATATATATTATATATATAGGTACATATATATATAAAATATATACGATAAAATCTTACTTCAAGAATAAACGCCATTCGAATATCTAGAAACAGAAAGAGAATTAAACACTCGCGACTGTCTACCTCAATCCTCACTAACGCAATTCGTGCTCCGTGCAGCGCGTCTACTCGCCATTTAATACGAACTTTGACGAAAGCTGCGCGCGCAGGGCCTACCGGCGCCTATCGACGTCGGCCGAGCTCAAAACCAACACCGGCCGGGCATTTTGCAACCTTCCCCTGCGCGGTAGGCGGGGCAATCCTGGTGCCTTGCTTCATTTGGAGGCGGCTGCAAAACCTACCCTGTGAACGCCCGTTGCGGGATTAAGAACCAGCTCCCATGCACGGCCAAGCGGCGGCGGCGGCGCTGGCGACTCGCGACCCGGGCGACCCCGTCCGCTCTCTCTAACATCACGGACACTAAAAAGGGATACAAACGCGGAGAGCGCGACTGGATGCCGGCGGGGGGGTGGTGGGGGGAGGGGGGCACCGGCACATGCGACCTTCCTTTTGATCAATAGTCCACTAGCGTCCACAGCGGTCTCACTTTCGCAAAACGTTTTACGATTTTTTTTCTCCTCCACGTCCATTTGATGAAAGACAAGATAGCACTGGGTGGGTTGAGAGGGAGGGGGATAAAAATTGCCCGCGTGGGTAGGCGACGGCCCGCAGCTTGGCACGAGACGATGAGGACGATGAGGACGGGGGCGGTGAGGACGAGAGGGGGGGGGGGGAGATCCGCGCGTGGCACGACGGGGGCAGGGAACAATACGGCTCGTTTAAACAAAGCGAGGACCAGTAAACTTATATTACCCCGGTGCGCGCGGCGGGGACGGGGGTGAGTCGCGTGGGCTGGGGTGGTGGGGGGCTTAACCTTGTGCGAGTGCCTTGTGGCGTGCCGCCAGATGGAGCGCCCGGTGACGCGAAGTGGTGCAGGGCAGAGGCAGGGGCGGGATGAAAAAGGTATGGGGGTGGCGGTACCCCCGCCACGTAAGGGCGAGGGCGTATGGCAGGCGCCTGCGGGTGCGGGCGGCACGCGAAAAAGCGCAAGATAGGTGGAAGGCCACGGCCACACTGCGGTCACGGCGAGAAAGTTACTGGGTCAATTTATTCCGTACAGCAAACTTTAAATTGGAACTGCAAGGTCTGGAATAACTCGCATTTTCATCATTTACATTGATGTACAATTAATAATTAAATTTTACACTCGAAATTCTCATTTTTCTTTCTTCATGGAAATAATGATTTTATCTGCAGCGAGATGTCGTTGGCAAAGAAACAATAATGCATTGTTCACTACCCCATGTGGATAGAAAATTCTAAATATGATGAGTAAAGTGAGGCATTTATTTGGTGTATCCATCGATTACAATTGCATAAAATAATGATATCTGATTCGCATATGCCCTAGACTTCTCTTTACTATTAGCTAAATAGGAAAAAATTTACTAAGAGGCTGATAAAAATCTTTAGAATTGTCAACTACTTAAGCTAAGTTAAAGGGTCTCGAAGATTCATAAGCAACTTTCTTAACGTTGATTCGGTTGAAGCAATTGAAAAACATATACCCACTTCTTACGAAGGCAAATGAGAAATGTATTTGGCAGCGGAGAGCTTCATAAAAAATAAATTTTAGAAGAAATTTCACGTAGCTTCCGCAAAACTAATCAACACCTGTGAAGATTTGCGTGGAGAAATTTCCAAACGTTTCAACTATCATACTACCACTTTGATTCGCCAAGCACCAAAAAGAAAGAATGTTCAATGACGACCGAAAGCATTGCAACCCCGCCCTAGGGACGAGGCGTATTCCCCTGATAGCCAAGCGTCGATATCTGGTCAATAACTTTTCACCATCCAGCACTAAAAATCAAAACGTTCTGTCGAAATCAACTCTCGAAAGGCGGCAAATACATGATACACTTTGCGTCACCTCTGCTCTTTGTCTGCATCCGCCGGGACACATACTCTGAGCGATAGAAGTTGGTTTGTGATTTAGTACCTAACTCACTCACTTGTTCACTTTTTTTCTAATGTTGCTTTCGCTTCTAACTTCGTATTGCTATTTCAGTTTACCCATTTTATAGAAATATTCGAAAAAATGCCAATATCCTCATTACTCTTGCTCGATTTTCTATATTGTGCGTTCTTTCCACTTCCTATCAACCACTCCTGTCTTTCTTTTTTTCTGAATTCTCCTTATGTGTTTATTTCTTCTTTCTCTTTGGTACCTCACACAAAGTCCACTTGTTATGATCACGCTTGCATTACGCATTTGTATTTAGAACGTGAGGATTTGTTTCAATATTTCTCATTGAAATCACCTGCATCTTCGTAATTTCTCCATCCTCCTTCTTTCTTTCTAAGTCCGTTTCAGAGGTTCGCGGGCCTTCACCTTCAGCTGCCATCCGCTGCCCTGTGCCGCCCTGCGCCGCCCGCCCTTCCCCGCAATCTGGGCTGCGTGCGTTATCGCGCCGCCCAGGGCTTTAAGGGCCAACCGGGCGGGGCGCCCCTTTAACCTCGTCGTACCCTCCGGCTGCGCGCGAGTAACGTCTGTATCGCCAGCGTTGGCTCTGGGGCTCCCAGACGCTCGCTTCTTGGCTATGCTCCGCTGTTGCTTGCTGTCCATCTGCTGTGCAACCCGAACCCGTTCTTTGTCTCTCCGCGTCTTTTCATTTTTCGGGTCCAGTTTCTGCCGTTTTTTTCAACCAGTGCTAATTCTTAGTCCCCTTCTTGTGCATTCGCTGTTTGTTTTCATTGCGGACTTGTAAGAAATCATATTACGATTGATGACTCCTGGAAGTGCCTGTGTTGATTTGTTGAAGTTATTTCTTAAGCTTACTCGGATATTTTAAATGATTATAAACATGTCACTTCTTAGGAATGTTTAACAAAAAAGCTCTTGCTTCCATTTCCTTTCACCGCTACTTTTCTTGATATATTTTCATATTCTTGTAGTTTTTAACACTAACATCGATTATGTTTTATTTTCCGACCTTATGTCCCTTCCCCCCCTCTCTCTCTACGCTTTCTCCTTGCCTTCCTTCATTTGTCTTTCTCTCTCCATTCTTTCTTCTTTTTGTATCTGATTCTCGTGTGCTTGTTTCCGTATTTTTTCTGACCGATTCTACATATGTGATTTTTTTCTGTATTTTAAAAGAAATATTTATTATATTTCTTGCGCCATACTTCCCCACGCACCGACCACCCTTCCATCACGTTCCGCTCGCCCGAGCCATGCATCTGCGCGAGGCCCCTCCATCACTGCACGTGGAGGGCGCGCCCATCCCCCGCGTGTCCGCCGCCGGCGGCGGGGGCGGGGGCGGCGCCAGAAGGAGAAGGACTGCAATCAATCGATCGGTGGCGGCGCGTCGATTGGGCGTTGGTCCTACCTGCGGAATCGCCAGGAGCGCCTCCGCCGGGCTCTTTTGTTTCTTTTGCGCCGCGCCCCCGCCTCGCGGTCTTCCTTTTGCGCCGCCGCGCTCTCGCCTGCTGATGCACCCCGCGCCGCCGCGCGTCAGTCGCACGTGCGCTGCCCGTCTCTGCACCCGCCACTCGCCCTCTGGCGACTGCGCGCAACGCCTGCCCATTACATCGCGGCCCGACCTATCAACGTCCTCCCCATTACATTTCTTTTCCATATCGTGACCCTCGCACTGCCAACGAGCTTCGACACTTCCCTTGTCACCTCCTCCGTCACTTCCCTTGTCACGTCCTCCGTCACTTCCCTTGTCACGTCCTCCGACATTTCCCTCGTCACGTCCTCCGTCATTTCCCTCGTCACGTCCTCCGTCATTTCCCTCGTCACGTCTTCCGTCATTTCCCTCGTCACGTCCTCCCTCATTTCCCTCGTCACATCCTCCGCCACTTTTCTGTCACATCCTCCGTCAATTCCCTCCTCACGTCCTCCTTCACGTCCCGCGATACGTCTCTGCTCGCGTCCCCCGACTGCTACTGTCATATCGTCCTCCTCACGTTCTTCTTCATCTGCCTCAAGATTCTGCACACTTCCTCCTCCACCTCCTCGCTCCTTCTCACGCCCTGCATAACGTGCCTCTTCATGCCTTCTGTCACATTCCTTCTCAAGACCTCTTTCTTGTACTCCGACTCGTTTTCTGTTAAATCTGTGATGCACTCCGTCACGTAGATCTCACGCCGTCCTACATGCTCTTTACGATCTCCATCAAGGCCTCCTTCAGCCTCTCCCTCTAACTTCCGTCTGCGTGACCTTCAGTCACGTCCGCTCTCTTGTCTAAATTTACCTAACCTTATTTTCGTTCGTTCTCATGCCATATTCTCCCATTTGCGAAACATTCACATCCTCGCGCCCTCGTACCGATTCAACTTCCTTTGCGGCTGGTTACCCTCCAGCATATTCAATGTGTATATCCACGCGCCAACTCGACCGTCGGGCCATCCCCAGTCCAAAACTGCCCACTGTCCCAACTCGCTCCACAGCCTCTCCGCATTGGCGTGTGCCGCATCGCAATCGATATGGAAGACGTAGACTTTTGGAATTCGCTTTTATGGTATTGTTTCTTAGGCGTGGCCGGACCCGTACGTGGAGCGTT
Source organism: Gryllus bimaculatus (assembly GCA_017312745.1). Taxonomy (NCBI): domain Eukaryota; kingdom Metazoa; phylum Arthropoda; class Insecta; order Orthoptera; family Gryllidae; genus Gryllus; species Gryllus bimaculatus. The sequence continues at coordinate 3,247,766 of BOPP01000123.1, read as the reverse complement.
TTATTGCTCGAAGACAAGACTGCGAGGAAGGAATTTTATGCGACCACTACGGCCCACAAAAGACTAGCAGAGCACGACGGACCGCCTTTCTATAAACCGCAGGGGGTATATCTTTGTTCCCGCTAGTCAATGAAATGTTTATTTGTTTCGCATTTTCTTGTTTGTTTACGGTCGCGGTTTTCGAGATGTTTTTTCGCCCTTGTTTTATGGATCGCGAGTGTATAACGTGTTTAAGCAAACTGTTGATGCGCTCTGCTATCTACGTATATATTTCTTCCTGTATCGCAAATAAACAAGCACTCTTACTCATTGCCGATATGACGTGTGCGTCATATCTATTGAAATTTTCCAGGAGATGGCGTCTGAATGTTTCAGACTTCTCTTTAGTTTGTCGTCTGCAAAGTTGAACAGTTCTGCCTACACAGTAAGATGTGGAATTAAAGGATGTCAATGTGGATTAAATAAAACAAGATCCTTTATAATAAACATGTCACAGAGTGGTAGATGGATGAACAAAATTAAATAAAATGCAATGTTTGCGAAAAACAAACTGATAATGAGAAAATATTTCATGATCAGTGATGTTTTATGGAAGTCTGGAGGTTGGAAAATAACAAAAATAAAGAAATAACACTTATATCGTCACAACCCATACGTGATGTGAGCTTAAATACAGCATGAAAATATACGTGAATGATAAACCTGGAAAATGATAGTCAAAAGATACGGCTGGTCAACGGGACGAAGGCGAAAGCAGTTTATTTCCATTGCGCGATATAAAAATATTAATAGTAAGTGCTGAAAGTTAACTGATGACTTCAAAAAAGTTAACTTTTTATAAATTAAAAATTTATGTAAAAATAGTGAATAAATAGATGTATTTAGACAATATTAAGCTTGTCGCTGGGGATTAAACGAAAAACGAGAAATACAAAGCTAATGATAAGGACCTCTCTATATTAAAACGTTTCTTATGACACCTGCAAAAAAATAACATTACGATATACAGATATTCGCAGTGTACATTGAAGGTGATACATTAAACCAGGAATATTGAGATCGCTAAGGTCTCGGCAAGAAGGATTGCGAATTCGAATCACGCCTGCGAATGGCTGTTTATTTAGTGTTGGGATAATTGGCTTCTCCACCTACCATCTATCATCTTCGTACATTTTCTCGTTTCTCGTTTCATCGAGTCTGCCTACATGACGACACGTCGGAGGAGCAGAAAAAGAAGGCAGACATAGAGAGTAGAAAGAAAGAAAACCACAAGAAGAAATAAATTGCGACGAGAAATAATTATCAACACCGGAAAGGTACTGTAAATATAATTTTCAGTAAATTGTCATTATTATGTTGCATTAGGGAACCACTAATGCCTTCGGAAGTCGCGGTAGATTAAACCATCAGTAATGCAATACATGGTAAACAGGAAGAGAATAGAAAGAAACAGGGCAGACATAAGGGTCGGTGATGAAGACATTACGAAGAGACCGCATGATCAGCTATACGAAGGAAACCGCAATTCAATCGGACGACCAAGAAATAGGCAGAAAAATCGCATTTTGGGGCGAGTGAATGATGCAGCAGCAGCGGGGGCGACGGGGGCGGCGGCCGCTCTCCTGCTGGTGAGGGGGCGTGGCGCGGCTAACGACGGAATAAGAAGAGGGCCGACCGCGTGGGGTCGCGCCGCCGCCGCCGCCGCCGCCCGCGGGGCTAGGTGACAGCGGCGGCACCGCACGCCCCGCCGACGCGGACGCCGGCCGCGGGACGGCAGCCGGTGGCGGCCGCCGCCACGGCCGTTGTCCCGCCCGCCCCCGTGTAAGTTGGAAATTACCTCATTTATTTAGGTAAGGGGAGGCAACCCTGGCTCCTGACACCCTCCTTTGCAACAAAAGCTTAAGCCGAGCATTATTTGAGTTGTCCGCGGCGGCTGGCGAGGGGCGGGAGACGGAGGGGCGCGAGGGTTGGAGGAGGTCGGCGACGGCGGGGCGCGGGCGAAGAGCGAATGGAGGATAAGCCGGAGATGGCGGTGGGGGTGTTGAAAGTCCACGGTCGTGCGGAGGCGGCAGAAAAACTTCCCGTGAGGTGGAGGGCGGAAGGGCGCCGTCCGGGGGGGGGGGGGCGGAGGGGGCGGGGCGGGCGGGGCGGGGCGGGAAGCAAGCGGCTGAAGCGGAGGTGCGAACGGGACGATGAAGGAACTGCGGCGGCGATGCCTCATGATGGTTGAGGTGAGGTGCTGGAGGTGACGAGTTTCCAAGTCCATTATGTGCTAGATGGAAAATGTAAAGATGGCACGACTGTGAACAATGACGTAGTGATTTCAAGGTATTCTTATTAAAAAGTATGGAGAAATCAAAATTTAAAAATGTGAGAAAAGGAAAAGGTAAGCGTTAGAGAATGGGAAGAAGGACGTCAGATAAACAGGGAGAAGGCGAGAGATTGACAGACAGAGAACAAGGAATGCCAGAAAACGATAGAAAAAACATCAAAACCGAAAATGATTCGGAGGGGTAGGGCTTACGTTTAATTGATTAGAAGGGAAAAAAGAACATAAAATAATTTGAGAAGACATTTTTAAAGACTCAGTTCTCCCTCAGGTTCCACACAGGATAATAAGGTAAATGCATGACAAAAACGCACGTCAAAAAAAACCTTCTATAAAGTTACTGATCAAGAAAAGGAAGAGTGAAACACAATGACAGAATGACCGAACAAATAATGACAGAACTCGACCTATTAAAAGGCAAGTACCTAAAAGAGACCAATTAAATAAACCACACTACAAGATGCAATTAATTTAAGCCAAGATCAACACAAACAAACCGAACTCACGAGCTGCAAGGAAAGTGAAAACGAAGACCCAACCGCCTGCCCCCGGTTGCCGCCGCCGCCCCCTCCGTCCTGTCGCGGCGGCTGCGCGGGCGTGTACAGTCGACGCGGCGCTGTGCTGCACGGAAGCGGGGCCACGGCCTCTCATTACAGTGATTAACTCGGACAGGTGGCGGAGGCGGCGGGCGGGGCGCCCCTGGCGGCAGGTGCGGGAAACAGCGCGCGCCGCCTCGTGGGACGCGGGTTGCGCGCGTCATTTGTCTCGCCTCGCGACGCCGCGGTGGCCCAGCATTGTTGAGACGCTGCGTTAGCGAGCTGCTTTGTGCGGGAGTAATTCATACCTGCGGCTAAGGAGACGCCGCGCCGCACCACGCCGCGCTGCCGCGACGGAAGCAGCTTTGTTTGTTTGTTTGTTTGGAAGCCGCCGCGACCGCCTCAAAGTAAAAAGAGGAGTAGCCGAAATACTTTGAAGTTAAAGGGTGAAAAGGATAGCGGGAAGTATTGTTGGCGGTTTTTGGGTGAAGGCAGGGCGATGTGAGGAGAGGAAGGGGATATGTTAACCAGAAAAAAAAAAGAAAAACAACAACAATATTTGAAATTGAGTGGGTTTTTATAATACGTTTGATTTGGGTGTTCTTCTCAAGATACGTCCTAGCAAAATGGCCGATAGTTTTATTAGTTTCTAATTGAAGTTGTATCTAATAGAATGATTCTGTTCTGTTGATTTTCAAGTTATTTCATTATTACTATTATTATTATTATTATTATTATTATTATTATTATTATTATTATTATTATTATTATTATTATTTGTAGTAGTAGCAGCTTACCCAAGTTGTAGCAACTTGCTGAATGATATTGCACAAAACACATGGTAAATCCCCAAGACTTCGAATTCCCAAATACACCATCACTGTGTGTGTACTTGGCGCGACAGCCCTTGTATGGGGCATGGCCTGCCAACACCGTCCCGGCCTCGCGTCCAGGGATTAAGGGGTACGTGTGGTTAGCACGAAGACATTACTACGCCAGATTCTTCTTCTCAACGTGAGAAGTGAGTTTTCTCATCGTTCCACCGCAACAAATACTGGGACATTGTCAGGAAAACGCACACTATAATCTTGCCCGACCGGTAATCGAACCCAGAGTCACGCCATGGAAAGCGATCACGATGACCAATGAGCTGAACCACGAGGGGATATAACTACTAATACTCGTAAATATTGTTTTTGGCTTTTCGCAGATTTCATATTTCTTTTCGTAGAATAATTTGCAAATAAACTTAAAATGAGCTGTATATTTTTGTGAAATATTTATATGCACTTTTCCCCCCTATCATTAACTGCCGGATTTCCCATTGTGCCAAAAAAACTCATAAATTTTTAATCTAATGACTTCAACGGATCATAATTCATGAAGTTAACCTCATGAATTTTTCAGGTCTTCATTGGAATACGCGAAATTTCATTAATCGTATTACTCATTAAAATTCCTCATCTATATTCCTCTGTAAATAAACTATCTCTTCTCCAGCGTCTGTGCACACACGCTGTCGCAGGTAATATACGAAGGATACAATTTGTGTAATCGTGTTAAATCACAAGTTTAATCTCTTCTCCGATTCATAAAAAGGAGGCGCGAAGTTATTGATCTGGACGTATTTCATACTGTTTAATTACTTTAATTCTCTGCGAGGTAGTTCAGCGCGTGTTCTGGAGGATGACCTGGTATCAGGTGAAGTAATAGCGAGGAAACATTCATTACAGATCCCCCTGCCGGCAGCCAAATAGGGAGTTAAAGTGAGAATAGGAGCAGAATCATGGTTAAATAATTCTGGTTCATCTTATTTAATGCAAGTTCAGATGGAATGAGATGACAAATGTTTAAATGGTGTCCTACTTTACATACGAAGTATCATGTGATTAGTGTTCGATTGCTCTTAATGTTAAAATGGAGAAAATATGAGATTTGACATAAACACGACAATGGACAGATGTGGAGGATATCAAGCAAATGTTTTTAAGTACAAAATAAAAAAATTGGAGAATCAAATTATTTCCGAAGAGATTATTTTAGAAAACTATGTATATTCTTTACAGTATGAACAATTAGTAACACAATTAATTAAAATGTGGTTTGACACGGCAATAAAATTATTGAATTTGGAATAATTAGTTAAAAATACAATACAAATAAAACATCATTTATCAAAAACTAAAAGTGTTGTAATTTCAAATTCTTTGCTCAGAGTTGCGAAGTCGAGTGAAAACGTGGCAACGTAGGGAAATGGTGTGCTGAGATCGCGATTAGTCGTCCGGGCAACGTAAGCAACTCCGTCAATTAGCGCCAACTGGTCACCGCCGCACTGCTGCTAGTGATAACGGCATATCGCGAGGCCGGTCCACTGACTGCGACCTCTTCGCGGCGGCGGCGGCGGAGGAGGAGAAGACGAGAGAGAAGCGTGAAGTGAGAAGTGACGTCAGGCAAGAAGTTGGTGGCGGCCATGGAGAGCTACAAAGAGACGGAAGATGCGCAGAAAGGGTAAGTTGGTACTGGAATGAACGGAAAGTGAAGGCAACGAAGGAGGCAGTAGTAATAGAAGGAAGAAGACGAAGATAAAGCGAAGTGAACCAAGACGATGATGCATTTAATAAAGAGAAGGGAGGGGGCAGAAATTGAGAGAAAAGGAAATGGAGAGATGGAATGTAAAAATGACAGCTGCGTTTATGGAGAATGCAACAACATGGTAATGATTGACATTATTATTATTATTATTATCATTATTATTATCATTATTATTATCATTATTATTATCGTCTTCTTCTTCATATCTTCAAGTATTTAGACATAATGCCTGTTACGCCGCTAAATTTTTGTCCCTCCAGCGCATTCTTGGACGTCCTACATTCATTATTATTATTATTACTATTATTACTATTATTACTATTATTACTATTATTACTATTATTACTATTATTACTATTATTATTGTTGTTGTTGTCCCCGAAATTCGCATCTAAAAATATTCGCTGTCGGGTAAATAGCTTTCTAACTCAATTTCGATGACCAGATCTACTGACTGTGGGTACCAAAGCGGACAAATGTAGAAGGGAAATGAAAAACGGAACGATAGAAAAGTGAATAGCAACCAAGCAAGATAAGAGGTTGACACGCGTGGTAAGAAAAGAAAGAGATTAAAGAAAAGGAGAAAGTCAGGACGAAGAGGAGGCTCCAGGAAACGGGACAAAATAAATAAAACTAAGAACTTTCGAAATTCAAGAAAAGACGCATAAGGATGACTGAAGAGAAGAAGAAAACGAGGGGGGAGGGGCAAGAGGTGATTACAAAGCAAGACGACCAAGGAGCTGATAACAGAAAAAAAACAGAATGATTAAGAAACATATGCGATGGGCAAGGCGGTTAATGAGATGTGTAATAAAAAAGGAGGTCGCGTCGGTATGTGAGCAAGAGATAATGTCCAAGGAGTCTGCAACGCCAGAGGAGCCAGCAACGGCGGCGGCGGCGGCGGCGGCGGCGGCGGCGGCGGCGGTGGTGGTGGTGGTGGTGGTGGTGGTGGTGGTGACGCGGACGGTTTAGCCCGAGGTTCCGCGTCGATAGCTTATCACCTTGGCGTTCGTAGCTTTCCTTTCCATCTCCACGCGAGATGCGCGCCCAGCGAGGCGCCACCCGCCCCGCAGCCCAGTGATACGTCAACGGGTTGGTTGGCATCGCGGCAGTCGCCGCACTGTGATCTGAAAATGACGCAAAGCGCACCCAATTAACGTCTTTAAAAATATCTGCTGCTATTAATTTAATACAAAATAGCTATATATTTTGAGTTCTAATGTTAGTATAAATCACGAATGTTTTATATGTATTTGTATCAAAATTATGTGAATGGAAAACATACTGCTGAGCTGAAATTTGAGATTTAGAAAACACGGCTATGTGTATTCTATACTGTAATACCAACAGAATTAAACGAAATGTGGAGCAAATTTAAATTATCAAACGGTCTAATAGTGTTAACTATGAAAAACTGGACAGTTGCTGTAATTTATATTGAAGTAATAAGCAACTTTTTCCTACATAATTGTTTTGTTTTTTCTTTGTCTATTTACATACAAGAATTGAAGCGAAATTCTAAAAAACGGTAAAACTCTTCGTCTTTCTTGCTTTAATTGTATCCACATTATTGGAGACTTTCTTCCACACTATTGGAGACAGTTGTTTCCCTAACTTAAGTTTTGTAGACGACATTTTTTGAGACGAAAAATAACTATTTTAAGCTTTGCTACATTCAGCAATATTTAGACAACGACAGATAAAATAACATAAAAGATATTAAAAACTTGATATAATTTCTTAATATCACGTAAATTCTCAATAGTATATATATTCATATTTATTAATAATTTACAACGATATTTTATGTATAATACACTGTATGTGTTAATACGTTAATTATGTATTAATATGTATTAATAAAATATTTTCGGGCGTACGTGCGTTTTGGCCCTGTTCCGACCAGTGCCTGGCGGGCTGGGCCTCCGGGCGGGCGCGGGGCGCCGTCGAGCGCCGCGCGTGGTCTCCATCCCGGTCTTTGACCGCCCCAGCACGTGGCGCACTCGCCTGCGACGCCCTCTGGCGGCGCACCGACGCAGACGCGGCTACTGCGCCGTAAATTGGCCTTGATTTGCGCAGTATGAAACAGTGTTGCCAAACATTTTTTTCCCCTTATTGCCACGACGCAAGAGCTAGCGAGCTTGCGAGAGTGAGCTGTGGGCTCGGAGGATGTGGTAGACTCTTTCGCGTTGGAAATATGAATTGTGTTTTATTACGTTTTGGGGTTTCTTTTTGGAGCATTGACAGTTATTCACCATGAAAGGAGGAATATTACGGACTTAAAAATGTATTCTCCCATAAACTTTTATATTTTTTTATATATTATGTGTTACTTGTGATAAGAGTGTAATGAAATGCATATAACCATAAAAAATTTAAAATTTTCCATAATCAATAATGATTCGTACAGTGTCATGGATTAACGAATGGTATTTTTATTATTATTATTATTGTCTTACATTATTCACAGTATCTACTGGTCGGTATGTCAACCACAC
>BOPP01000123.1:3207366-3221062 GCA_017312745.1 Gryllus bimaculatus | reverse complement strand
GGCGGACGGGGCGGGGCGGTGCGGTGCGGTGCGGGGCGGGGCGGTGCGGTGCGGGGCGGGGCGGGACGGGCGGGGCAAGGGCTGGGCTTGGGCTGGGCTGGGACTGGGCGGGCGGGGCGGGGCGGGGCGGGGCGGGCTTTGGGCGGGGCTGGGCGGGCTGGGCGGGCGGGGCGGGGCGGGGCGGGGGGCGGGGCAGGACGAGGCGGTAACGGGCTGGGCTGGGTGGTGCTGGCTGGGGCTGGGCTGGGCCTGGGCTGGGCTGGGCTGGTGGGCTTGGCTGGGCGGGGCTGGGCTGGGCTGGGCTGGGCTGGGCTGGGCTGGGCTGGGCTGGGCTGGGCTGGGCTTGGCTTGGGCGGGGCGGGGCAAGGGCAGGGCAGGGCGGGCAGGGCGGGCAGGGCTGGGCGGGGCGGGCAGGGCGGGGCGCCGGGCTACTGACCTCTGCGGCCGCGGCGCGGGCGGCCAGGAAGCCTGCGACGTTTTTGCTGCCGGCGCGGAAGTTTTGGTATATCGCCGGTGAATGGGCGTGCGGAGAAAAACGTGGCCGCGCGGTATAAAAGGGGATGGGAAGAAGAGAGGAAGAGATGGGAAGGAAAGTAGCAGAAGTCGGAACTTTTAGAAGTACGAAGAGTGCGGAAGGAAAGCGAAGAAGAAGGGACACTGGGGGGGAGATGATGAGAGTGGATAGAGACTTGAAGCAAATAGGGAGACTAAAAGTATGGCCGTGTTTTTAAATGAGGATGGCCGAAAGGGAAATAGAAAACGAACAGAAGCAGATGAAACATGGTGAACAGATATTTGCATAATTGGACATATAGGCATCGGATCGTTTTGCAATCGTAGTGTTGAGGGAGACTGGTGAAGTCTGTGTAAGAATTGAGTTCAGAAATTAATCATATGCGTTTGAACAAACAATTGATCGCATGATCTGCGCACAAAACGCGAATGTTAATTATTGTAAGTAATAAGTTGGCAGCGAAAAAAATTACGAAAAAAGGGATTCAACGGATTAAGGCGGAATTGATGAGACGGACAATGAAAGAATGGATATAAACGAAGAAGAAGAAGAAGAAGAAGAAGAAGAAGAGAAGAACCTCAAAGATATATTCTTAAAATGATAAAACTTAACAGCAAGGATTATTGAGAGAACATGGCATTCTAGAAGAATGATTAATAGAATTAAGATTAATTTTTCATTTAAAGCCTTCATTTTCTCATTGGTTATTTCATATGTGTTTTTTATCAAATTATTTTCTTGATTCAAACTCAAAGTCTGGGATCTTGTCAGCAGAGAAAACGAATGATTCATGAGCCGAAATCCCGGGCAGAAAGAGAAGCGGCTGGAATCGAAATGCACGCAGGACGCGGAGGCCCGCGAAAGCAGAGAGCAAGCGCGCGCTGCCGCGATCCAAGGGTCGGAAGCAGCTCGAGAAGTGGCGCGGCCGCAGACCAGGCCAGCGTCGAGTTCTACCGGGAGCGGTGATAGCGAATGGCGGTGGCTGTGGCTGAGACAATGACAGTGCAGAGCAATATAAGTGGCCAATGTTAGAGCCAGTGGCAATGCCATGCAGTGCAATGATAGGCGGCTGTGACAGTGGCCAATGACAGCGGCTATGAACAGTGCAATGACAGCGGCAGTGACAGTGCCAACTGACAGCGCAGTGTAAGGCCAACGACAGCGGCCAGTGACAGCGCAACTGAAGCGGCAGTGACAAGGCGCCATGACAGGGCAGTGACAGAGGCCAATGACAGCGCAGTGACAAGTTGCCAATGACAGCGGGCAGTGACAAGTGCCAATGACAGTGGAGTGAAGCGGCCAGTGACAGGCCAATGAAAGCGCAGCTGACAGCGCCAATGACAGCGGCAGTGACAGCGCCAATGACATGCGGCGGAACAGCGCCAATGACAGCCGGCAGTGAAATGCCAGCGGCAGTGACAATGAAGGGCAGTGACAATGACAGCGGCTAGTGACAATGACAGCGACAGTGACAAATGACAGCGGCAGTGACAATGACAAGCGGCAGTGACAATGGAAGCGGCCAGTGACAATGACAGCGGCAGTGAAATGACAGCGCAGTGACAATGACAAGGGCAGTGACAATGACAGCGGCAGTAACAATGACAGCGGAGTAAAATGACAGCGGCAGTGTCTGTGACTATGGCTGAGGCAGTCGGCGGTGTCAGTTGGTGAAAGCGGCAGTGCTGGAGGCAGGAGGCCGATGCGGTGGCAGTGCGACAGTGCAATGACAGCGGCAGTGACAGTGCCCAATGAAAGCGGCAGTGACAGTGCCAATGACAGCGGCGAGTGACAGTGGCAATGACATCGGCAGTGGACAGCGCAATTGAAGCGGCAGTGCACAATGACACGGCAGTGAACAATGACAGCGGCCGTGGACAATGACAGCGGCAGTGAAATAGACAGCGGCAGTACAATGACAGCGGCAGTGACAATGACAGCGGCAGTTCTTGTGACTGTGGCTGAGCAGGCGGCAGGTGGCAGTTGGTGAAAGCGCAGTGCTGGAGGCAGAGGCGATGCGGTGGCAGTAGTGGTGACGTTGGAAGTTGTTAGCAGTGGTGTCCAGTGATGTCAGTGCGTGACTCGGTAGCGGCGGGTGGTTGGAGAGGGGGAGGGCGGTGGATACGGTGGCTGTGGCGGTGGTGGCGACCGTGGCGACGGCTGCCATGATGACAGCGGTGACGGCGCGGAGGCGGCGGAGATGGTGGCAGAAGTTGGCCACGCCACGCGCGGCAGCGGGATGGTGAGGGCGGCGGCTGGGGTTGGGCACTGGCCTCCGCGCTCGAGATTCTTTATGAGTTATGGAATATTTTGGTTTGCCGCGCGGCGGTGCGCACGTGAGCAGAACGGCGATTCGCGACTGGCTGAACGTGATCCGGGTACAGATATAGATGTACACGGGAGCGTCTATACGCTCTGAGATAGTATAGCTCTAGTGGCTACTAAGCGTGCGGTCTTTGTGAGTATCACTGGGTGTGCACGGGGCCGCAGGCGGGGGCTCAGAGGTTCAGTATGCAGTAGTGAGTGTTTCAGTTAATCGCGTGGGGGTTACCTTAATGCCGCCTATATTTCCAATACGGACGGTTCAGCCGCCATGAGTGACGTACTTAGATTGAACAGCGGACGTTAGTATATCGATATGTGCTATGGAGATTGTTTGATGTCTGTGGTGTTTGTCTCTTACGCCTATAGCGGGAAATCAGTGTGATAGCTCTGTGATCACTCTCATTGATCGAATTTATATCCGAGTTAATATTGGATTGCGAGGAGTACGGCGGTACAGATCTCCCTCTGATGGAGACTTGGGCCTCCAGGGGGGTTTGACGCTCGGCAATTATTAGTGTTATACGAATGTCTTATAGTGATTTAAGAACTCTTTAGTGTACAAGGAGTAACAATGAGTGTATAATTGATGATATCAACAAGTCTTCTTATAGTAAGAAAAAATATTTGTGTACTCAATAGTCGCCAGTGGTCAGCAATCGAGCTTTTACGTTGGAATTTTTCCGCATAGAATACATAAAGACTTGGTTAACTGCTATCATTGCTCTATACAGACTGTGTTAGATTGCTCGTTATCTGGGTGCACATCCCCTTGGCTGGTGGAGTGGGTACGTGGGCCGGACTGGACTAGGCGGTCTGTGCGTGATGTTTTCGCGGACTTCCGATTCTCTTCAAAGACATGCGGTTCAGGACTTCCACTCCGACGTTTGGTCAGTTGAAATCTTCGCTCTCGCGATTCCAGAGCGTCGCACTCCGTTCGGTCGGCTAGCTCCCTCAGCCAAGCTTGCATTGTCATTTGCATGACGCGTGACGACTCAGGCACATCTGTACATATGGGGACTAGCAAATGACAAATATGTTTTCACATATTGTATTATAATTCAGCATTACACTTTAAGCTGTAGAGTGTATCTTCGGAACAACAGATTCTCGGGGTCCAAGTGCAGCAAGCAAGAGCATCTCCACCAACGTCACACAAGCCCGATGTGTTCACTCGTCGCTCGCCCTTTGGGCTTTATCGTGCGCCTTCGGGTCCGTGAAGGTCTCACCCGGCGCGGGGCGGTCGCTCAGAGCTTTCTACGGTCTCATATGCGGCGCTCGGCGTTCAGCCACCGTCGGCCGTCGCTACCTGCGCGCTCGCGGTGGCGCTGGGTCAAACTGTCGCGGGCGGGACGCGGTCATGGACGTGGGCGTGGGCGTGGCGTGGGCGCGGTGTTGACCGGCAAACAAGGGCGGTCGGCTCGCGTCGGCTGTTGCGCGGAAAAGTTTCACAAACAGACACGCTCCGGGGCTCGCACGGATCGCCCTTCACTGGCTCGAGGGCCGTGAGAAACGGCGGGGTCCGCGTGGCTGGGCGGCTAGTAAGGCAGAACGAGGAACCGGGCCTGAGATTATTGAGTGGTGTGGTGGAAATAAGAGAGGACTAGGGCCCTGAATGTTGAAGCATTTAATTTTGGCCTAACTGGCGCAGGAAAAAATGATTTTATGTTCCTGAAATAGGCAATGCAAAATGGATTTATTCTGGCTAAAATGGGAGTATAATAACGCAAATGTGTATCTGGACGCTGGTAGTTACCTTTTATAATATATAAAAGTACTTTTATAACATATAAATTTTTTTTTAATTCCACCACAAATTTACATGAACGTTTTTTTGAAAAGACATATTTTCTTGTAACTTGATAGGGAAAATCATTAGATTACTTTTTAAAATGACTATGTACTTAAAATGTATGTTAGGATATTTTTCATCACTGGTATATTATTGTTAATGTCAACAATAAATTTCAGTAATAGTTTCCTCATGAAGTTTCTACAAAAAGTAAAAGGGAATTATTGTGAATAACATTGAAAACCATAAACGTTGGATGAAGTGGCTGAACGATAGATAGATTGTAACGCTTTTAATGACGAAATACCATTCATAAACTTTTTTTAAAAACTTTTCTCTTTATCTTTTCCAGTTTATTATTATTTTCTCCTTAATAATAATGACAGAATAATGATTGTAGACTGCAATTTAAAATGTAATTTTACTAAGATAAGCAGCAATGAAACCAGTAATGTATACAAATGTGTAGAGAGCTGTCTCGACAGAGGAATGAATGCAAATGCAAGCGTTGGTTGAGAATACTTTATGGCCGAAGAAAGCCTGTCACATGCAACTAAACCAAGTCAAGAATCTTCACTGCTATTATCTCCTTTCTCGTCCAGTTTTTAACATCTGCCTGACTAGAGCCGAGTTCAACACTTCTGCCGCTGCATCGTTCCTCGCTTGCAGAGGAAGACTAACTGCAGTGCTCACGTGTGGACCAAATTTGGAGATATGTTTCCGGCTTGATGAGTTCGGTGCCGAGAGAATAAGGAAAATGAGGGCAGGAGGCAGATATGAGGCGAATATAACCCGATGAATAGACCCCACCACCGCCACCGTTTCTAAGGACGCGAACAATAAGCAAAACACATAAGCAACCATCACAAGCTACATGATAAAATGCTTCTAAAACAATTTACAGAGACACTGCAAAAATCATCTAAATCTCAAATTAATAACAACACATATATAACAATAATAATAAGGTGAAGAGAGAAGAAGAAGAAGAAGAAGAAGAAGAAGATTTTTGCTAAAGCTTTCTTCTCTGTATGATGGTGCAGCTGATGTTAACAAGAACATTGAAAGAAGTGTTGAATCTCTACATGATCATGGTATTGAAGGAACAATTAAGAATGAGTTTCACGAGAAATGAATTTACCGAGTACCACGCAATGTGGGGACGCTCAGACGCAACATGAACGAGCAGGCCGAAGATTTCGAGAGGAATAACGGTGGAAGAACGTCAGGTCGCTTCGACAACCGCTACGTGGCAAAGGGGCAGCGGGGCGCCGGCGGCGGCGGGGTCGCCCTGGCGCCACACTGTCGGGGGAGGGGGCGGGGGTAGGGGCGGGGGCGGTTGGCACCGCTGCGCGAGCGGCCCGCGGGAGCGGTAGGCTGTGTTTGGTTTCGCGTGACCACGGACATCCCTGGACGATGACGCGCCGGCACGGGCGGGGGCGAGCGGCATGCTAGCGGCGACCGTGGTGACGATGGGGCGGGTGGCAGCCAATTGATGATGTGAGGCCGAGGCGGAGATGTAGTGGGGGGAATGGGGAAGGGATAAGCGGTGGCAAAAAGGGAGGTGTAGCGCGATTGGTGTGTTGGTGGTGGTGGTGGTGGCGGTGGTGGCGGTGGCGGTGGCGGTGGCGGTGGCGGTGGGTGGTGGTGGTGGTGGTGGTGGGTGGTGGTGGTGGTGGTGGTGCGGCGGTGGTGGCGGTGGCGGTGCGGTGGGGTGGGAGTGGTGGTGGCGGGGTTGCGGTCAAGAGGCGTTGGTGTGTTGTGGTGGCGTTGGTGGCGTGGCTGCGGCGGTGGCAGCGGGGGTGACTGACGGCGGAGGAGGCGACTATGTTGACGGCGGGGGAAGGCGAGGGAGGCGGCGGTGGCCGAAAAGCTGCCCGCGGAGGCCCTCCCACGCTATCTGCGGGCGACGAAGGTGAAAACGATGCTGCTTTCCAACTGTCAACCTGGAGGGGAAGTCTTCAGGAGAATATCGTATTAATAAGAATAATTTGGATAATTGAGGAATCTGTATTAACTAATTAATTTTCCACAATGAAGTATCAGCGTAGGATAATTTTTTATTAATATGTATGTTATTAAAAATATTAAATTATTCTGTGGAACGCGCAAACGTATTGAATTTAGAAGAATATGAATAGATTAGGATATATATATATATGATAATATATATATATAATATATATATATATATATAATATGATGAAAGAAGCACGTTTTCTGGCATAAAAAATAAAATTGATTAATAATTCTAATTAAAAAGAAGCACTAAATTCGATCAGCGTAGTAACGCCGCGCGCTGCACTAACGGTCCAATCGGGGGGTAGAACGGCCAAGGCGTGTGACGGTTGGGGAGTATCGGCAGAGAGACCGCGAGCGCAACAAGCGACGGCTGTGCTGCATCAAGCTGAAGTTTATAGTGATATTACCAACAGTTTGGAATTGATTGTAAGCCATTAGTGGGAGATTAGAGTGATACAAATTGATAATCAGGTGATTAGGAAATGGAAGTGCGCACGAGGAACGCGGGATCAGTGAAACATTAATAACTGGAGTTTGAGTGGCCCGACAGACACGCGTTCCATGTCCGCCGGGTGTGATGAGCACGGCCGGCACCGTGGCGAACAATTCGAGTGGGATGAGAAAAGACTGCTGTGATGCGGAACTGCCGACGGGACGCATTGCGCGTTGTGCATGTTAGTATATGTGGACATATGCTGTACTGGCTGTGGGGGACCCGGCGAGCTCGTTGGCATTGCGTTGGGGGGCTAGGGGAAGTCGCGCCGAGGAGGAGCGATTTCGACAACGTCGGGTGGAACGAAGTTTGCCGAACCAGTCCGCGCGTTGCACGGCGGCCCCGTCGCCTCAGCCACCGGTGTTCATCGAAAGCCTCAAGGTAGCGTTACTTGTGCACGAATGCACTAAAAGGCCTTGCGGCACTGCGTATTGGTAAGAATTTTTGTAGCAATAGTGTTTTCAATCATTAAACTTTTACTTGCACAAAAGAGTTTCTTCGATCTTCTTCCAATGCAAGCGTCAACCCCCTGGAGGCCCATTCACGAGAATGTACCCGTCTTTATATCATTTTATTTGTCATGAGAGTAACCGTTTTCCAGGTAAGCCACAATATATAATCTATATATATATATTATAATATATATATATATATATATATATTATATATATATATATATATAAATATATCTGTTTCACAGTTTAATGGGTATTAAGTCCAATCAGTCGTTCAGCCTCCCAGTCTTTTCAAATGTAAATATTTAAGACTTCTACATGGATCTGAATGAATACATGTCTTACACGAAATACAAGATTGTTGGGGGTGGTGGGGTTGGGATCGTGTGGTTTTTGGGTGGTTTCTCTTCCTCCCCCTTCAAATGAATCGAGCGAAATTGAAAGCATCTCTTTCCACAATCAATATAAATTAAGGTAATTTGAATTAATGCTGCCCACGCGGCTGCACGCTCGACCCCACGTGCGACCCCGCAGAAGCTGCAAGTGATGACGTCGCCAGATTGCGAGACGGAATTGCTTATTCCAGAATCTCTGCTTCGGGTTTCCGTCTATTTGCAACGCTGTCGTCTTCGGAATCGCATTTTGGCGGGCTAACGCCCTAAGGTGTCTTGATTTGAGCTTGAGATAACATATTCGTTCGCTCATGGTTGGAGTATTGTGTTTGAGGGTGTCGGACTTCGTTTTGATGTCTCTTTTTGAGGCAGTGATTCGAACGAATTTTGCTGATTCCAAGTTGTGTGTTGATGAGCATTTTTTACTGTCGGTACTGTAGAGATATTTTCCCGCTTGATAAAAACAGTGGGAGGTAATAATTTTGTAAGTGGAAGCTGAAAATACTGATCATAATGCAAGTCGATTTTTTTTTCTCTCCGGAATACTTCTAAAGTACCTCCGAACGTCCTGTAATGTAAAACTGATTCCACTTCCTTTATGGCGTTTATATCGAACGTTTATCATTTAAACATTTATTACGCTGGATCTGGGGTCTTTATCTGTATATCTCATATTAATCAAAAGCCCTAAGATATTCCACTTTCTTTTTTGTGTAGCGTCAATGTTGCATTTATTATTATTATTATTATTATTATTATTATTATTATTATTATTATTATTATTATTTATTATAGGGAGAGAATTTGTGTGCTAGATCGAAGGTCTGGAAATGATATCTGTTTTGATGAAAACCATTAGGATTTCCACATTCATCAGTCATTAACCTCCAAGTCACAGATAGACCACACGTGTACTTAGAACCAGAATCACATTCCACTCACGAAAGTGAAAATGTGCATTTCTTTAATACGATTCAAATTCTCCACTTACTGTTAAATGCATTGTGATTTCTACTTTTTCAGTCTACATCGTCACATTACAATCTAATTCGAATTAGCTTCCGAAATAATTTGGTATTTTCTTTGTTTTCTGGCGTTTTTATCAAACTCATTCATGTTTTAAAATGCAGAAGTAATAGTTAGTTCTGATACCACTGACCGGCTTATAATCTTTTTTCAAGAGTGCACTTTCAGTGTAAGACTGTTTTGAATTTTCTTTAAAATTCGGGAATTTTCTCATCGCTGAATGCATTACCTTTATTTATACGCATTCTGAGCAGTTATTTAATTCACATTTAACAGTTTCTCGTAACCTTTCTGCACCCCCGCGGACAAAAATCAAAGATTACCACGCGATACGATTTTACCGCCCGAGCGAACGCCAATACAAATCCATTCACTTCCCTACAAACCTGGACAAACAACGCCTGAAAGGCAACCGGACAGATAAAAACTTGTAAAAAGCACCCTCCTTTGCCGGCAATGCTCATTTCTGAAAGCAACCCTTCTCCAAACTCGATATGCAGATGCAGGGAGGGCACTGCACTGCCACCCCATCCACCGAGCATCCCCTCGGTCTATCGACCTCCCCCACCCCACCCCCCTTCCCCTGGTTGCACACCTTTCGCAAGCCCGCCCAGTTCAAAAGCCGCGGGCGTCCCCCTGTAGCAAAACGACTGCCTTGCCTGCACGGCGGCCGCCCGCGGGCCGCCGCGTTGGCTGCGGGGGAAAAGTTAAACCAGGGACCGATGGCGAGGTTGCCGACGGGATTACCCGCTGGATCGCTGCTTCGTAAACGCGCGTTAGTGGCCGACTCTGTGCTTCCCATTGTTGCTGCGTTCGCCGCGCTCGGCCGGAGGAAAGATCACTGAGGCAGCGGCCTCGTTTGTTGGTCGACGCCCGGATTGCTGTAGGAAGAGAATCTTCTGGAGAAGGGATCCACGGGCGACGCGCAGACGGGAAAAAATATTTATGTACATAATAATAACGTATATTATAATAATAAATATAATATTTTACTTATTTTTAATAATTAAAATTTGTAAATATAAAATTTATTAAAAACGTGTTCAGTTAACAAAATGATGGTAAATTTAATACTACCGTTATTATATTTTTTACTTTCTTGCATACTACTTCCACCGTACAGAGAAAGTAGTGAAAAGCTGCAGTTGAAAACACAATAATATAACATAAATATATTTTTGTAATTTACAATATTTAAAATGTTGCAGTTAGCAAATTCACATTTTGTTGAACTCTCCTTTTGCTTGTAGTGGTAGGAGTAGAGCTGACGGTGAGTTACTATTTTGTTAGCAGTGCAGAAAAATTAAATCGGCAGTTCGTTTACCGTTGCAAATAAGTTTTCTCTAACTCGGGAACGAAAATGTCTAGCTAGTCTAATGTTGCTAATATCGCGTTTTTCAAATTTTATTTTACTTGATTTTGTTTGTTTTCTTTAAAAAATCCTTTACTCGTCTTTCAACTATTTGTAATTAAAATTAAAATGTTAGTTAACATGTTATAGTTAAAATGATGGAACGGATTATGAAACTCAAGAAAACGTGCGTAAATCTTCTTCCCGAAACATCACATACAGTTTTTTACTGGTTTTTGATTCAATAAATCTAAATCTATTATAACATACTAAAAACACATATAATTTACAAAATTATAGTGAATGTAACAGCTTCAACATTATATTTCTCGCATACTATTTTCGTAGTTTAAAGTATTGTAACGCTGCAGCGTAAAACGCGGATTCTTCGACAGTAAAACTCGTATTGTGAGGCCCCGATACCGCAAAATTGAAATGCCTGATGTCGTGGCCCCTTGAATTTGAAAGTGTAATTTTGATTTTGGGAGCCACTTTACATGAAATCCCAACGTATGGCATTTTCATAACGTTCTCAAATATGGCTTCAAATTTGTTAATTTCATCTTTTCCTCGGTTAGAGCAAGGTTTGCCTCTGAAACACGGTGTATATCCGATTTTAGTTAAATTCTCTAAATATACGGAAATTGTAAAAGTTAAATTTTTTCCGCGTTTAGCGAAAGCACGTTTAAAACAAAGATTTTTCTAAAAAGCAGCTTCTAATTTTCTCTTTAACTTTTTCTCGCGAAGAACACTTACAAAAATGGATCAGGTCCTATTTTTGGTTAATCCTTTGTATTATTGAAAATTGCAAAAATATATCATTACGTAACTAGAATAATGGTGATAAATGTTTCCCTTAATGAAATCTATTCAAAAATATAGACCTTTACGTAAAGTTAGGTAAAACGTTTTGAAAAAACTAGTTGTTTTCGCGTAATTTTTGTTGAAGTAAATATTAGTCATAATTTTTTTAAACAGATTCAATTTTTTTCTCTATTTTTGCCTTCGGATAGAGCGAAATGATTCTTCAAAATGGCACATTTTTGTTTGACTCTCTGAATACCTCGAAAATTGCAAAACGTATTAAAGCGCGAAAGTATATGCTGTTGAATTTCCACTACTTTATATACGAATTCGTTAATATTTTTGTTTGCAAATAAATTATTTTAAAGTTATGCTATTATTGATGGATTATTGAATAAAATCGCTTTTAATGACTTCTTCAGTTCCTGGTTTAGCGAAAAGTTAAACAAGAGACTGGTCCGCGAGCTGTACAGACGGCAATTACCACTGTATCACTAACTTCGTTACACACGCGTTAAAATCACAGCCAGTCAAAATAAAATGAATTCAATTGAAGCCATTTCTCAATTCCGATACTAAAATTTATTGTTAAAAAATCTACCTCATGGTCAACGCTGTCGCAGCAATGGAAAAAGCACACTGCAA
This sequence comes from Gryllus bimaculatus, assembly GCA_017312745.1. Taxonomy (NCBI): domain Eukaryota; kingdom Metazoa; phylum Arthropoda; class Insecta; order Orthoptera; family Gryllidae; genus Gryllus; species Gryllus bimaculatus. The sequence continues at coordinate 3,209,246 of BOPP01000123.1, read as the reverse complement.
TAGCTACCACTTGTAGGGTAGTAATCGTGGACTTAATTTTTGTCAAAAGATACACGGACGCCGGCTGTGTGAGTCATTCCTTAAATAGATTCGATAAGACGTTAAGAAATAAGTCATTTGTTAAAGTATAACAAATGAGAGATTCAATTTCATAGATAAAGAAAACATTTATAATATCAGTAAAAAGTACACTAATAAAATAATAATTTCAAACTTGAAAATATTTTAATTACTTTTACAAACATTAAATCCATAGGTCTCCACTCAGAGACGCGTGTCGCCTCTAAAAATTTTAAAAGTGGCCCCGATCCCTCATGTTATAAAATATATTGTTTCTGATTTTATCACTTTAATATTGACAATGTGGGAAATTATTATACGACTTTTTGGGAAAAGGTTCTTCAACCCATCTGGCAACTGTGTCAATAGATGAATATAAAATAAATTATATTTATTGATTGATCAGTAGAGTTAAATTTCATTCTCCTTGCAGTATGATTTATTACTGTAATATTAAATTACGTCCTTGTAAATAAAAAGGGGCCCAGAAATGTACTTTGCCCCCAACTCTTTTTTGATGCTGCGCACGCCAAATATTAAAACATTTAGAAAAACTCCTCAAATTATTTTACAAAACAACACGTGAAAGTATCTAGAGCTTGTTATGATGGTCATCATCTTTTGTCAAGATGTAGGCCTTGTATGTTATTGTATTGTGTAGACATTGTATGGTATTGTGTTATATAATAGTAATTCTTGTGCTTTACACACCCTTGAAATTTTCGCTTAACGTTTTCGAATTGTATCATTTATACAATTGTCTTGTAAATTTTCTTGAATGAAATTTTTCATCAAATACGAAGGTAATAAGCAACTTTAGTCGTAAGCGACTCGTACCGTTGAATGAAGTAGAACTACCGTTAAGCAATTGGACAAGCACTTAGAATTTCGAAAATTCTCTTATTAGCACATCTTTTATTTCATTATGAAATCTTTGTTTTGAAAAGAATTATAATGAGCATTCTGTCTTATCTTCTTTCTCTTATTTAAAATTATATGCTACAATTTGGCGGCTCTCTCTTAAAACTGCGGGACATTTCTTGGTCGTCGCTTCTTCTTGGACGGAGTCCAAATTCTCTAAAATTTGATTTAATTCAGAGAGTCCACTTGAAATTCTTGTAAATGTGTCAAACGTTTGGTGTTCGGATATCGTTTCGTTAGCACTAATATCCCATAACTTGATTTTTCTCCCGTTACCTTACTTTATCATTCAAAACATTTTCGAAAGTTATTATAATTTTTATCATTTTAGTTCCACATCCACGCCGTATATTGTTTTTCTCATCCTTTCTTTTCAGGAACTCAACAATTCTTTGCAACCAGCTTAAAATCTTCTCGATCGTCAATTGCGGTGTACATGTCGTCTCTCTTCTCAAATAATTGCCTCAGATGTATAGTAGTATTGTTGTCATATTTCAGCCAACTACAGAGACTGTCATTTCCATCATTCTAATCTACTCCTTTAAGAAATCGATCATCTTAGCTTCAGACGTTCCCCATTGGGCGTAACACTTATTTCCGCAGTCATCTCTCTTTGCTTCCTTTATTTCCTTCTTCGGTCTTACCATTAGTGAGTGCGTTAATTCTTCCAATACCGAGTCCACTGTTCATCCAATTCTTCCCGTTAACGCCTCGTGTTTCGCTTGGGCGCGAATGCCTCCGGTCTTCGGAGTCAGGCCGCAGCAGGCAGCTTCGCCCCTGAGCCATCGGACCGCCACCTCCTGGCCCGCGGCGCCAGGTGGGAGCGGCGGGTGGCGCGGAGGCTGCGGCGGCGATGAGAGTGAGAGAGAAAGGGAGAGAGAGGCGCGGGCGCACAGCGA
>BOPP01000123.1:3182860-3194338 GCA_017312745.1 Gryllus bimaculatus | reverse complement strand
AAATAGTACATACAGGTGTGTACGGGCAAAAATAATTGTTCACTGCTATTAAATAACATATAGTTCGTGTTAGGCGTATATTAGCGCAACTAATCATTTTGTGTCGCAGGGAAAATAAACCTATTTTTGGATAAAATAGAAAGAGTTGGGAAGAGTTTGACCTAGCAGCTGTATAAATCAATAGTCACATTTTTCCCTTCACATTACATTGAAGATGAATCATGTTCGAATTGATTACGTTTTCAAACCTTGCAAATCCAAATGATAATACAATATTTTGAACTTAAAATGAAAAGTTCAAAATTAAAATTATATAAATTTCCCGGATCTTCTATTCAACATTCGCTCTTACCCTATCAATTAATTAGATTTAAGGGAAAGTTAATTATGAGAAGATGTGCTCTATTACGGCAAATAACGATTTTCTAGAAAACGTATTCAAACGTGCTAGAAACACTAGACGTACTTTGACAATAATAAAATATAATCGCAACCGTGTTAATCAAATAGGAACACTGTAATGGAGAATTTTGGAAGCAATATCACCTTATTATGCTAGCCTAAGAATTCGTACTTCCCAAGTAAATTTACGTAAACTCAAACGCAAAAAACAGATTTATTCACAAATTACCAAAATAATTAATGCCTCCAAGATAATCCGAGAACACATTTCATCTACCACGCACCTGCCATCTTTTTTAACCTGAAATCCGGCATGCGCTCATCCGTTTATTACCCTTGACTCAAACAAACACCCGATTGACGAGCCAGTTCGCCCGGCCTAATCAGGAACACAGATTCTGGAAATACGTTCAGGTCGCAGCGACAGACGCGTAAGAAGACAGTGGAAACACGAATATCGCGTTTGCACAGGTGTCAAACGTTTAGAACGCAGAATTTTCTCTCTACGCCTCTCAAATCTCTTTATTTTTTATCGGTCGAAATGGACGACGAACACATTCGAAGACTTTTAGGGCCGCAATCAGCCAGCGATCGCCCATTAAGGTGGCGGCCGAGATTAGAACGAAGCGGCTACAGAACATATATATGATAGTCGCTAAGCAACGGACGCCGGACAAGCGGAACCGCACAGAACCGGCACCGCCGCCCGCGAACCGCCCACAAGCAACCATCACCTTAGTTGCGCCGGACCCGCAACACGCCGAGTTGCGACTGGCGCGCGACGGACCCGGGTGCGCAGCGCTGGGAGACGTCACGTAAATATCGGCTAATTTCCGAAGCACTTGGGCCCAACGCCCGCCGGCCCGCACGCCACTTCGCCGCGGTCCGGGCAAAAAAAACGGGCTTTTATAATATCGGGGAACCCTGGTTAATTTAGCAGTTCGGAATATAAAAGCGTGAGAATTTAATTTACTGGGAAGGGGAAGGAATTTGGGTGAAAGAACCCGAGGAAAAGAAAAATTTTCCCCTGTGATGTGGGGGGTCGTCCCTTCCCCGGTCGTTAATTGTAGGTTGCGTTGCGTTTTTAGGCTTCAATGAAGGAATATTAATGTTAACTTGATGACTTAAGTATGGGAGCCGGTTTTGGAACCTTTTAGTAGGGCATGGATGTATTTAGGGCTTGATTAATTATGTCAAATGCTTTGTAATTGTGGCGTATTATGTGTTGAAATTTATTAGATCATTATAATTTTTATAATTGTACAAGAACTGATGCTCTCACTTTAGTATCGCAATTATCAGGACCATGTACTTCCACCTTCACTAACCATTACGGACAAGTTCTAGCGTTTTTCCCATCTCTTATATTTTCGTATATAGTCTCTTATATTTTTTTAAATTCCAGTTGTTTACTAAGACTCAGAGGTGGAATACCATAAATGTATTGAAGTAATATAATTAGCAAATATGTCTTCAATAAACGATTGTGGAATTGTTGTGAGAAAGTATTTTTTTAATGTAGTACAATACTTCCGCTGTCTTTACAAAGAAGAAACGGACGGGGATTTCTTCTATTGCAATTAAACTCTTATCTCCTATTAACTTCGCAGACACATGACGAACTATCCGAAGAGCTTAAATTGCCATTTCCTTGATTTACACTGTTTTCACTATATTTATCGGACCGTCCGTTACTTTTGTTGTTGCCAGAGGGGCCATTGATCTTGACGCATCCTTCATTGACAGAAAGACTTTTTGGAAACCAACTCGCTTTTTTCCGACTCGCAAATTCGTAAATCTAAGTACTCCTCTAAGTCACGTTTCACTAGTAAAAAAATGTTTTTCACGTCTTAGGTGTTTTCTCTTCTTAAAATCGTGATCAGAAAGATTGTCAGAAAGATGTTCAGAAAATATTGCTCATGATCCTATACAAGTGGTCTGTTGTATTTTTCCTAAAATATCTGCCAGTGATTCTGAACGATGTAAGTTGTTCAATTAGGAATTCAATACATGAATGGTATGAGGGACGGATTCTCAAGATTTTTTTTTCTTTAAAATATTTACTCAACTAAACTAAATTAATGAGGTTGAAATGTAGAGACATATGGATTAAAACTGTGACAGTCGTCGAGAGCAAATGAGTTGACCTGTTGGGTAGTGAGTATGTCAAATAATTAAGTACAGGTATATTGTTATACCTGTACTAAATGCTTGTTTATTGGCCATATTCATTGCATAAAGGGAAAATACGCGTTAGGCATCTAACTCACTGCCTGAAATTTCGAAATTCTGTAGCACATTCCATATAGTCGTGTAGCCAACCAGTTTCCCTGCAGGAATTAACAGCTTGCCCAGTATCTTCTGTTTTCAGACCCTCGTAACGTTATCGTTGTTATGCATTTGTCTCACTGTTTGTGTCTCCGTCCATCTGGCCTTCCGGCTGTCTGTCATTCCGTCAGCCTGTATTTACGAACCTCGGACAGCATTTGCGTTCAGTCGTTCGAACGAGAGTTGAAAGTGCTGGCCTACTCTTGGGAGATATATTGTGCGCTCAACGAACCTGATGTGACTAGATTTCTTTGACTTTTGCTTGTTCCAAGAATATGCTCAAATCATTCCGTATGAGGAATCTCATCATATTTTACTATGATGACAAAGTAATTAACTCGTTCTTTGTACAAATACCACATGATTGCCAAATTAATCGGCCAAAAACCAAATGATTCACACTTCACAGACATTATAATGCTCCACAATTTTTTTTCTTTACATACTTCTAATGTAGTAAATGGAGGAAAAGTATTTTCTGTGAGCTTTTGAGCTAAAACTTGAGACATACTTCAGGAATTAGATTTAATTGTACTATTCCAGAGACCACTAAGATATTTTAATTTTAGGAGGTACTTTGCATGACGTCCCTCTAATGTTTTTCCAATTTTCTTGAAAATGGCTGCAATTTTAATTTTTTGTTGGAATAGAAGAAAATATTTACAAAAACCGTGTAGTTAATTTTCATTAAAATCTCAAAATTTTGAAAATGGTAAAGATTAAATTTATTTTCGAACCTTTCTCATATTTTCAATATTAAAGAAAGATATTTATTCTTCAGTGCAATGTATTCATGAATTTTAGATCTTTGAAAAATTTTATGAACTTCGTTTAAAAAAATGTGCGTACTTGTTGGGAAATAAGTAGTGACATTAAAACAAGGAATCGTTTGGTATGCCATGTTTTCCTAATAGTTACTTCAGTTTCTACTTCGAAAAGTTTTGATATTTCGATATATGTAGTATTTATTGTATCATTGTATTATATGTAATTCGATATTGTATTGTGATGTTGCTTGTGATGATTCACGAGCATACGTTTCAGAATGTGCTACTAATATACTTCGTAAATAAAACCCTAGTCTATCTTTAACCAGATGTCGCCCTCGCGTCTTCGACGCTTAACACTTCCTTCTAACGTTTTATAGTTTTCTAACGTCGATATTTTATGTCTGCATTTCCTTAAACTGATAGCTCTGTGAAGACGATAATGTGAATAATTGTGAAGCAAGCATGCGGTTGTATCATAGCAATGGCTCGCTTAAAGAGTTCTGATAACGTAAGCGCCATTTAGCTGATAGTTTCTGTTGGTAACCGAAGGTTTAATGACTTGACCGAGATGACTCCCGGTTTTTTCTGAGCAGGAGGGTCCTCCCCTATGTAATGAAGGCATAACATTATCTTCCAGACTGAACAAAGACGTTCTTGTTTGCTCCGAACTTCTACCGATGAGATTTTCCGAGCGCGCTACCACTTTCGATATAAGTAATATTTTTAAGATAAAAACAAACTATGTGCCTCTACTTCTTTCTTATATTTCATTGTCATATTGCGACTGCGTGTTTTAATAGTCGAGTTACCTTTCTTGTAATATTTTCTGAAATGTATATCCGCAATTGCTTAAATAACTACTCGTTTGTACAAATATTAAATATTATACATTTTATAATTTGATACACGCATTTTAGTGAATTGTAGTATGATCTCTATTTTCTTTGATTATTCAAAAACTCTACAGACATGTTTGCCGTAAGTCATGCTTTGTGAGTGAGTGCTGCTGAAACAATTTTTGTAAAGAAAACATTACATTACATTTTCTTCATTCCTAATAATTTTTAGGATACAATTACCTGCTGTATAATTATAATTTTCTTTGTTAATAACGTTTCAAATTTATCTAATTTGGCGTAACTCAAGGTCACTTTTACTTGCAATTAAATCAAACAATGGTGATTATTATCATATCCGTGCCTTTTTCTGTATTTTCCCGTCAGCTTTTCCAATATACGCGCCTTTTCTTTTGTAGTCAGCACGTTCCTTTTCCAGTTCCCAGCACTCTTCTTCCTCCTCCACCGCCTACGCTTCCACCTCCTCCGTTCCAATCCCATCAGCGCCTAATCCAAGCGACAGACCGGGCCACGCCCCAAACATCCTCTTACCGAAACGTATTGTCGGCAACTTTTAAAGGTAAAACGGAGACAGGGGAGGAAAAGTTTAAATTAGCTTTATACTTTTTTTTTTTGCCTTCTTCCTTTTCTCGTCCGCGCCGGAATCTGAATTAATATTTCATTCATCGGCCGAGGTTTCCCGCGAAGAGCTTCCCCGGCTGCGCCGTCCCTGAGCTGCTCAATAATGCACGTTGATTCCGTGTTAAAGTGATTGCCGCCGCCGCCGCCGCTGGTGGTCCCGCGAGCGGCGTGCGGTGGAGGGGGAGAGGGGAGGGGCAGGAGGCAGCGCGACAGAGGGTAATGGCGGCGTTGGAAACGTCGGCTACACGCGATTGCCCTTGTTGGTGCAAATCTGTGCTTAGGTCAGTGAAGGGAAGTCGGGTTTCGGTGGGAACGTGGATAGGAAGGTGTTGACAAGGAAGGTTTTTAAGGATGGACACCGAAAAGCAGAAGAAGTCACTCTTGTGGCAGCAGTGGAGTGGGTTTGGTTTAATTGTCAGAAAGCGGGTCCTTGTGGAACATCATATTCGATCAATTCTAAAACACGACAGTGTGGAAAATAAAAGTTCAAGTGAGAGATTTTTGAAGTCACATTTTCCTACGTGATGCATGATAATGTATAAAATGGAAATTATGGAAATTTAATAGAATTGTTTGGTTTTCGATAAGCAAAGGGAAAATATTATTACTTTTATTATTAACTTTTTTTATATCGAAAATAGTATTCGTGTCGTTAAGGTATCGTAGTTTATGAAAAAATTCAAGACTGTATTCTTTGATGTCATTTTCTGTAGCCTCTCGCATGCGCCACTTATCACATATTCAATCACGTATTATGCAAATCAACGTTCTCTAACGCTCTGTGTGATGAAATCCACATCCTTATTTTCTGGGCGAAAAAAAAAATTCCCTCTCTTCCGCCCACGCGCCAGGTCGTCGCGCGTCCGCAAGTAGCACTTGAGGCAGGTGTCAGCGAGGTGACTGCGGAGTTTCACTGCTCTTTCGGGAGCTCGCGAAGCGAGCGGTACGCACGTGGTAGTGGTGGTAGTACGGTGGCGAAACGAGAAGAGCGGTACGCACGTGGTAGTGGTGGTAGTACGGTGGCGAAACGAGAAGAGCGCGCAGGCGGATGGCGGAACGCAGCGGGGCGGGGTGGGAGACCAGGGGCCTCCCAGCAATCTACGCGAGCGTTCCTGCGGGGGCGGAGGTGGCAGCGGCTTTTGAGCGTGGGGGAGGGAGGGGTACGCGCAGATTGCGGTTGTGGCGTTACGTTGGCTGTTGATTCCTCAAAGGAAAATTACCTTCCACCTCCCGGCCCCGCGCGCTCCGCCGCCCCCGCTTCCCAGCTCCCACGCCCCGCCTCATTTCGCTTCTCTTTTACCTATAAACCTCAACCTCCTCCCCCGCAGAGCCACCGCCACCGCCACCGCCACCGCCGCCGCAGCGGCAGCCAAAATCAGCTTCCCCAATTAAATTATTCATTTAATCAAATACGTCTTTGCTTGAGCAAGAATTAGCGCTACTGCCGGGGTAGATGCCGCGGGGGTGGAGGGAACCGGCGGCGGCGGGGCGTGTGTGTTGTGGAGCACGGCTTGGGTTTTGAGGTTAGTTTTGCGGTCGGTACGGTTTCTGCTAAGGTAGCGGTATAATGGGGGGAAGGCTGCACAATGCGTCGACTCAAAGTGAAATCATTTCGGAGCCGTGGGGCGCCATTGTGCGAGTTCTGAGGCGTCTGCCGAGGGAGCGGTGGGGGCGGTGGTTGCGAGGAGGGGGATTGGGAGAGTTTCGACGATAGCAGCCGGTAGGTTTCCTGGTGCTGCCCGCCGAGAAGAGATCTGTTCCTTCCGTGCGATGGTATTCCATATTCTGTCCTCCTGGGAGCGCCACAAACGTTAGCTTGTCTTGTGGGAAGTGTCATTTGAGCCTTAACCGTTCGCATGTGCGGAAAATATTATTTATCCTAAGTTAGGAATAAATGAGACATTCAGTAGTTCACAGAAATAAATGAAAATTTATTGTGTTTTGACGTTTATCTTCATATTACTTGGTAGCTCGTGTAACCATATGACATTAGAATGTTCCACTTATCTAATCTCCTTACAATAACAAACCCGGCGAGTTGTAACTTATTAATTGTTCGTATTATTTTAATAAAATATATTACGTATTTCTTTTCAGCTTTTCTAGCTCTTTGCTATTCATTTCGACTCGTATTGGGCGTTGACATAATTACAACCATATTTTCTATGCATATAGAATTTCTTCCATCGTTTCTGTGAAAGTGCTTTGGGAGAATAAGAGGATGGTTTTAATTAGAAATGCTTCCCATGATGTGTAAATATTACGTTTATTTACTAATTTGATTTCTTGGAGTTCTGTTTCTACATATTCACTGCACACTTCTGAACACGTTTGTCTTGGACGAAAAAAAACCAACAAAAAAACGATATTACGAGCTTCTCGTGAAGAGAGCTGAAAAGGTTAAAATCTCATGACTGAATTTCACAATAATTTCGCATAAAACATGCGTTTTCATGTCACTATTATCTAGTGAGTCTCCATCTATATTTTGTAGCAGAATTGGAAAAAAAAATTTTTTAACATTTTTGGAAATTGGTATTATTAAAGCATGTAGATATTGTTTGATTGTATAATATTTATAATTTTATTCGTTCTTCTTTTCAGGTAAGCAAATCTGGGTGCTTTTGATTGGTTCTTCTTGTTTTTGATGATTCTCATCTTAGGTAAGTGGTCTTATGACAATACTTATCTCAATAATAAAAGTAAATAATGTGCAATCATGTACAAAGATATTCCGATTTCCTATGACAATATTTCACATACATTCATATGTTTTAGTCTGAACATTTCGTGCTTTTATACTAAATATAGCAGTAGGTAAATAGGAATGTAGATATGTATATTGGTAAATAGAGGTACGCAGCAATGACGTCTCACAAGACTCAGCTCAGCAACTTTCAGGTGTAGAGGCATCTTTCGTACTACTTCCGTGAATAGTTTTAAAAGACTTTGTTGACTGTACCGGCGGACCATATTAGCTATTTTATCACAGGTGAATATTCAGATTTTATTTGAAGAATTTTTCTATTTAGTCTCTGTGGGTTGAGTGTGGAATAAATAGAATATGCGATAGTTGAAATGAAAGAATAGGGCTTCGTGTTTGTGAGTTTAACAGTTATATGGTAGTATCCAATACGGTGCTTTTCCCTGTTGAAAATTAGCAGAAATGTCCTCTGAGAAATCTATCAATATATTATACATCTGTAAAAGCAATAAATACTACAATATTTCGGAATATTAATGCAAGAATTTGACTCCATAATACAGTAATAAACACTACGTCATCAACGGTAATAGATGTACCGTATAGAAAACTACCTTCAGGGCGGCACCTGATTGTGGTGCGGCCAATTCAAATTGCAGCATATGCGCAATGACATTTTTTCCACGCTGTCAAAAAAATAGTAAATAGTATTTGACACTGGCCCTTAATGTAACAACACGCGAGCAATAGCGGTGTCATTCCGTTGTACTCATATGCAGATGTTCATAGCAAGAAATGGAGCACTTCGAGTCTCTAGATAGGAATGTCAAATTTTTTATCCAATGCTCGAGGGATTTCGAACTCTGTTGGTATTGTTATAATTTTACGGATGCATGAATCTATTCAAATCTAATATTAATGTATTATAAATACTGTAAGCGTATGTTGTATATTATTTCGTAACCTGTTGTTTACTGCGGGGCTCTCGGGTGAGATGAATTGGCTGAGCTGATAGGTGTTGCGCTTGTGTGTGGTGAGGTTGATTCGGGAGGGCCCTGGCGAGCGGCGCCTAGCGAGCGGGCTCGGTCGTTCCCGTCGCCGGCGAGGAGGCCTTGGGAGAATTTAAGGCGACGCCGCCACTCCTCGCCGTTCGCCTTGGCCTTAAACCAATCAGCATTTTGTCCGTCCGGTGCGCGCACTAAACCAATCACTGCGGTAGTTCGAGGGCGGGCGTTCCGCCTGCTGCTGCTTCTTCGGTGGCGCCCGCCGCCCGCCGCTCCGCCCGCCCGCGCCGCCCGCGCCCGCCTCCCGGCCAATCGCCCGGCCGTGCTAAACCTTCCATGTCCAAGGCTGGGGGTCTTCAACCTGGGTTCTGCGGAACTCTTAAGGTTCCCTGGAACATTGACAGGGGATTCGCAAGTGATCACTTTGCTCAGTCAAAACACAAGTACACCATAAAAAGGAATTTTCGTGTAGGAACGAGATAGTATCTTATTTAAATATTAGATTAATATACGCCCCGCCCAGCCCAGCTCCGCCCCGCTCTTCCCGTCCCCGTGGCCCCCGCGGACATCGCCCACGCCGTTGCTACTCCATCGTCCCAAGTCTTCAACCCGCGCAACTCCTTGTTCCAAGTTTCCTTGGAACATTGACAGGGGATCCGCAAGTGATCACTTTTGCTCAGTCAAAACACACGTATACCATAAAAAGGAATTTTCGTGTAGGAACGAGATAGTATCTTATTTAAATATTAGATTAATATAGTGTTTAAGTTTAAATTACAATATTAATATAAATTGAATGCAATTTTTTAATATTAATTTATCATTTAAAGTATTCTTCCTTTTGTTAATTATTCATAAAATGTATTCTAGAAAATAAATAAAATACAAAGTGATTCGCTACCTTGCTATTAATTCTCTTATTAAGGTGTTTGTATTACTGTTAAATAAAGATACAATAATAATTTGGAGAGTTTTAGTAGAAAAAAAGATTTGATAAACTATTTTATTTGCTACTTACACATGAGGTCCCCTCAAGAAAACAATGAGCTCGAAAGAGTTCTAACAGCATAAAAGTTGAAAAGCTGGTGTAAGTCACCAACCACATAAAACGGTGAACGGTCGTACTCTTAAAGCATATCACTGCTAAACATAGAATTGTACGTAGGCATTCTCACTTAGAATTTCTGATGTTTTATCCTTATTGAATGAGCATCTAGAAATTAAGTTCGACCGACATTTTCAATCTTGATTTCACAGATGTTTGTAAGACGAGAGACCTGTAAACACGGTAATTGTATATATTTGTCATATATTATAGAAATAAATCCTAACACACACATATTTCGTTTCGGCAATATTATTTGAAAGTGTGAAAACATCATTAAAATACTATGTTTTGATTATTTGTTGATAAGAAACTACAAGCGCTGTTGTTTTCTGTTTCCGTCATTCTGTTCCAATCCTACCCCATTAAAGATTCGTTATCCTAGGAAAAGTTCTTCTCCGCTTTACTTCTTATTCGTCACTCATTTTCTTCTTCATTGTTATCGCGATTTTCTAAATATCCACCTTCTCCCAATGATTAAGGCACCACCCTCTTACCACCAACTTCCTGCAACAACGGCGACCTCCACCACCGCCGCCACCGTCCGATGACGTCGGGGACCCGCGCGCCCGAAGGAGGACGAAGACGACGACGTCGGCGGTGGGGGCACCGGGAGGGGAAGAAAGCGAGGGAAGGTCGTAAGAGGTCAAATTTGGAATGAGGTTGCAGCCTCCGCTAAGTCCCCCAAAGCAGCTTGGAGCCGTGCGAGGGATCCTAATCAAATCAGTGCTCGCCCGAAAGCCTGCGCGCCTCCGTCGCTGCCTCCTCCGCCACGGGGCCTTGGGTACCTTCCACCGAGTGCCCACTTGCTCGGGTTCTATCTGTGCCGTTGGCGTTGTTTTGTGTGGGGCTGTCGCTTTCTTTCTCTCCTTTCTGTTTGCCTCTTCGTTATCCAACCTATACCTATCTTCTCATATTTTCCCTTCTCTCTCCATCCTCCTCTCTGTCCCTCTTCCTCTGCCCCACTTCCTCTGTCCTTCCTCTGTCCCCCTTCCTCTGTCCCCCTTCCTCTGTCCCCCTTCCTCTGTCCCTCTTCGTCTGTCCCTCTTCGTCTGTCCCTCTTCGTCTGTCCCTCTTCGTCTGTCCCTCTTCGTCTGTCCCTCTTCGTCTGTCCCCCTTCCTCTGTCCCGCTTCGTCTGTCCCTCTCTCATCCTCTCTATCTTTCATTAGCGTCGTTTTGTTTGTACTTGTTAGCGTATTTCATTGTTTTCTGTTGTTCTAAATTCTTCGATGTTCAGTTTCTCATTTTTTGCACTCTCTTGCCCATTAGCGTGTTTTTTAATGTGTGCTTCCTTTTTCTCATCTTTTCTTCTTGCCTTCGCATTTTTCTCTTACTTTATCTCGTATTTGCAGTCTCCCGCCTTATCCCATTAGCGTCATTTTGTGTGTGCTTCTCAGAGTTCTTTATTGCTTGTCTCTGTACGCTCTAAATTTCTCGACTTACTGTTCTTCATATTTGCAATCTCCATCTACGTCTCTATTGTTTCTTCTCACTTGTATTTGTTTGGACCGGTTTTTCTCTTCTTAACTCTTTTACGATCTTAATATCTACATTACTTTCCCGTACTTCCGTATTCCGGAGACAGTTGGGCACACACTATGGTATTGGAGGTGCCTTACGAATCGGAGTTGCAACATTTCTCCATTTTCATCTTCAAAAAATTTTCTACCGATGTTTTCTTGAAAA